>UELV01039029.1:57766-71387 GCA_900490015.1 Megastigmus stigmatizans
TCTCTCTCTCTCTCTCTCTCTCTCATTGTGCAGTTGTGCACTGGCACATAGTCACGTGGAAGAGCGACTTAACCTACTACCCACTCGAGTTTAAGCCCGTCGTTGTCGTCGTTTAAATTGCCAGTTCCTCGGGATGATGCGTTACGACGTCTTGCATGCTAATGCGGATAGGGGACCTCTTTCACTTCGGACATATTGCAATAAAAGTATACATCGTGATGCCGAGAGTGAGAGAGAGAGAGAGAGACATGTATGCGAGGCGATCTTTTTAATGAGGTAAATACTCATGCACGTCGCGTCCTTCCCGTCGACGCGCAACGCAACGCGATTCTCCGATGGCATCGGGCAAAACACTCGAAAGGTCAACTCGCGCTACTTTGCCGCGCTCTACACTCCGTTTCGCTTCGTGAACAACTTCCTTTTTCTTTTTTCTTTTTTCCTCTCCAAGCGTAATAAAACTTTTTCATCGAGATTTCGCTAGATCCTCAAAAATACGTTTATCCGTGCCAATGAGAAGATAATGCTATTCCCTTTGATAGAGATTTAACGGGCCGCGACGGATCGAAAGCTTAATTTGAAACTTTCAGGAAAAATCGGCCTATGAAAGCGATTTTAAGTATAGGTTTATATAGACGAGATAATATTTCCTCGGAAACGCCGAGCGAGCGAGCGAGCGAACTCAGCGGAGAAAAAAAAGTGTAACGATTGTTTGATTTGCAGGTATCACAATGGACCAATTAGACTGAGCACTGCTATGCGGGAAAGTATGGCGAAGGATCCGCTGAGTCCGATCTTGTGGGAGCCGCACTTGGCTGCTCTCGACCGACGGATACCCATAATACTACAGGCTGTGCGTGATTGCATCAATCGTAGCTCGCATTGGAGTAAAGTTGTGAAAGAGGAGAAGAGCGAGCACGAGAACAACGCTAATGCGGAGACGTCGAATTGAACGCCGCGCCCGAGCGACGACGACGGCGACGACGACGAGGACGACGACGAGGATGACTTGTTGCTCCTTCTTTGCAGCAGCAGCAGCTTTTTGTCACTCTCTCTTGCTCTCACTCCTCCCTCTATGGTCTATGTCTCTCGGTGTAGCTCACTTCCAACTCTATACCTATTTTTTACCAAGAAAATGGACTTTTATTGAATTTTATTCTACATAATTTTTTACTAAATGATAAACCAAAGCTTGAATGAAAGTACGACGCGCGATGCGGACAGAAGGTACAAAATAATAAATGCCGCGTTTTTATTCAGAACGCTCTTATCAATGTGATTATATGTAAATTATTATGTACATTTTTAAAAGTGTAAAGTTTAATATAAGTGTTGGACAATTTTTAAGTGTCAGTAATGATATGTATATAAGATTCTGTATAAAGATATTATATGTTCCTTGTGAGTGATTTCGTTGTTATTTCATTGATTACTACCCATTCCTGAACCTTTTTTCTTTCAACCAAATCTTCGCATACTTGCTCTATAGCTTTGAGATAAACAGCATTAAATAAATCAGCTGCTTATCAAATAGATTACACTTGCATAAGTTGTTACCAGCTCTTTCTGTTATCAAATTAATAATATAACGAAAATAAAAGATATTAATGTTTTTCTCAAAACTTTGATTGATAAAAATTATTCATTAACTTGTATACTGATTACAGCTGTTAGCTAATGAAAATTAATATTTCTTTCAAAATATACAAACTAGTTCTGCAAATATATGTAATATACACCTTTTCACATGTCTGAATACTAAACAGTAAAAACGTTACGCAGTATAGTTATATAGTATTACATTACAGTAATCAGCTGTTATACGTTAGGTAGGGTAGATGACTTGGCACGAGCTGTGTGTCGGCATAGTGTCGGCACATTCGGCACTAGGCAGACGTCAATATAGAAAGCAAAAGCAAAAACATGGCCGGTGATTCCAAGACGAAGCCCTTCGATATGGCCTATCATGGCCAAGTATCAACCCTCAAAGCTCTACTCGCTCAAGATGAGAAGTTGAAAACGCGAACCGACGAGGTTCGTAACATAAATCATTTTTACCAATCAAACAGTCGAGTTTATCAATATAAATTGCAACCTAACCTAATTGTCGCAACAGAATAGCCGCATGCTACTCCATTGGGCAGCTCTTGGTGGACACGATGAAATAGTTACGCATTTGTTGTCTCTCGGTGTTCCAGTGGATCCAAGGGATGACGTAAGTTCATTAGCCATTAATTTTCCCAACCCCTATATGCCTTTATCGAATAGACAACTGAAAGCGGTATGACGCAGCATGGAATGGGGCGAGAGGGTAGGTCACGTGATCAATCTTTATCTCTCTCTCTCTCTCTTTATCCTTCCACTTCTCCGCATCAAAGTATATTTGCGCTTCATACGAATGACCGCGAAATTGCAAATGTTTATGTGGAAAGGGCAAAATGTTAATTTTATTCAACAGATGCAGATGACACCTTTAATTTTAGCGGCCTCCGCGGGACGTGAAAAAGTTGTAAATATATTGCTGAAGGAAGGCGCTGAAATAAATGCAAAAACTAGCGAAGGACACTCTGCGCTCCAATATGCGGCATCAAAGAACTGGAAGTCTATATGTGCAAATTTGCTTGAGAAAGAGGCGGATATCAATATCGCGGATAAAAGGGGAGCTACGCCTCTTCATAGAGCTGCCTCCAAGGGTAATATTGAGATCGTAAAGCTCCTGATCAACTCGGAGCGATTGAATATCGGCAAGTCAAATTCTTATCAGTTTTGCTGGAAATGTATATATATATATATATATATATATATTCGATGATATATTTATACTTTATTTTTATTGACAGATCAAAAAGATATGTATGGCAATACGGCACTTCATTTGGCATGTGAGGAAGACCGACAAGATGAATCAATTTTGTTGGTCTCCAATGGGGCAAGTCTGCACATAAAAAACAAGGAAGAAAAAACTCCTCTCGATCTGAGTAGCTCTATTTTGGCCAAGAAATTATTGGACATCGAAGAGAAGGCTGCGAATTAAGAAAAGCGCATATTTTTCATGAACATTAAATATTAAGATTAGAAGTTTTAAAGTTGATAAATGATGTACATAAATTTTTTTTTGCTGTGATAATATATCATTTAGATATGATCACAAAAAAGATAAAAATAAACGCAACACTTTTGTAAACTAAATGTTTCTGTACTTTATTATTATTATATCTCTTCTTGTATATGCAAGATCCAATCAACTGTATAATCTGCGCGCGCGTGCAATCGCGTGTATGTTCGATCGATATAAAAGGTATCAAAATTCACTCATTTTTTTTTCCGAATGCATTAATATTTCGTATTTTCTGCTTGTCGTATTTCCATATACGTTTTTCATTTTCTTGAAAGTGCCTCACTTCGCCACTCGCCACCAGAGTACATAAATATATAAAAGAAAAAAATAAATCAAATTTTCGACTTGGCAATTAAAATGGCGCTAAAAAGCTATCAACGAGCATGTATTTACTGGCGTATGGCGATGCGTGCGTTAACGAAGTGAGTACATCTGCGAATTCACTCGTATGTACAAAATTATTAACGATACTAGAGAGGCTTTCGAATCCGACGGTCCTGCAACGTTACGCACAATTACTGTTAATCGTTATAAGGCCCTAGTTACATTAGATATTAGGTTTACTGTTATATCATACTGCGCACTGTATACGTATGAACCTCACACTCACCAAAGTATCGTATTAGTTTCATCAAAAATATACTAGTCTTTTGAGTTA
The DNA here is from genome assembly GCA_900490015.1 of Megastigmus stigmatizans. Taxonomy (NCBI): domain Eukaryota; kingdom Metazoa; phylum Arthropoda; class Insecta; order Hymenoptera; family Megastigmidae; genus Megastigmus; species Megastigmus stigmatizans. The sequence continues at coordinate 61,540 of UELV01039029.1, forward strand.
TTAGTCTATTCATTCATATTTGTGTTTCCTTTTAAATATGGTGTATAAATATTGTAAATGCTTTTAAATACAAAGAATTTCGTAAAATGCTTGTATAAAATCTAACGTGCGAGAATTGACGTTTCGAGAACCTTCTCATCGGCAATTTACGCATTAATTCTTGTTCTTCATGCGCAAGGTTGTATGGCTATGTGTTCATATATGCCGTTCACTATTTCGGTGTTCAATTTCGATGAAGATACAATTGATATTATTTTGTTCTTTCCCATGTTATTAGTGTTTTTCCTCCCGTCGTATAAAAAAAAGAAAGAAAACGTTCGTTCCATTTTAAAGGTACAACGCGTGAGCGACCAAACTATAAAAGCTTAAGTACAACGCGAGAGTAATGGCGTTAAGTAACTTTAGTTGCTCGACTACATGCGAAGGCAAATTAATTTTACGTATAAGCGCAAAGCAACATGAAACATGATTTTTTCTTTTCTTCATATTAATCATCAGCAAGCGAAAGAAGTAAAAAAGCACCAAAAGGCCAAAAAAGTCACAATGCGTCCCCTTTAAAATGAAAGCGATCAGATAAACGCAGCTTTTCTACATTGTCTTCTGCTCTCTTCAGTGATTTTTTTCTTCAGTATATTAGTTAAATCGTTGAAATAATTCCATCATTTTCGTAATATAATATGTATACGAATGACGCTGATCGTAATGGTAGTTGTAAAGTAATAACATAATAGTAATCATAATAATACAATAATAATTATAATAATGGATGTCTTAGTACTACCTAAGAGTGTTACAGGTTTATAAACTTTTATTGCTTGTAGCAAGAACCTCCTTTTCGTTTTAGCGTCGCGCGCGCATCATAACCGCGTCCTCATACATCATAAACCGTTCTACGGTCTCTCAATTTCCTCCTTCAGTATGGTTGTAAATTTATGTACATGATCGTTAGACTTTCTTCTTTCCCTCTCGAACCTTTTACGTTCAATCCATTCATTTCTCGTTCGTACGTACGATGGCATCTCAGGAAACTAGTGTATACGCATAACCCTTATTATGTACTCCTAGTAGGGGGGAAAAAAGAATAACAAAGACTGTATAAAGCAGCGTCGATTAATAACTTCCTCTAAACGCGTGATTCTTTTCATTCTTCTCGGAGCCGAGATATATTCGCGTTCAATCTCGCGAGGGAACCGCGCGCTTATCTCATTTCATGATGATGCGACTTCTACTTCTCGCGTTCTCCTGTCTTTCTTTTTTTACCCTGGAAGCCTGTGTTTCTTTTTTTTTTAATTCCAGACGCTGGACGATATATTTATATGTATTATATTATGCGTTGTTGCGCGTCGTCCTCGCCGATTCCTCGAGATTGTCTCGCACTCTTCAATTTGCGTTCTCCTCGCCGTCTATGCTCTCGTCTTGCGTGGTGGAGTCATCGCCCGAGCCGCCGGTCTGCATCGAGGTACGTTTCAGTCTTGCCGAGCCCAATCCACCGATTGGTTGACCACCACGCCTAAAATTGCAAAATCACACGGTCAAACTATTTGCGCATTTCTGATGAATTTCTGATTGAAAAACCAAACGTTATATAGGTAGTTTCGTGCATTGGCTCAAATTCCAATAAAAATACAATGTTTGATTAATTAAACTTTAAAACTATCATTATTACTAATGTTATTTTTTAATCACACCATATCTGGTTTTGTGTGATAATGATGAAGTTTATTAGATAAAATACTTTTAACCCTCTTGCACACTACAGATATCTGCAACACGAGATATCTCGTTCAAATTACACAGAATTACTATATAATATAAGCCTGTGCACAAGAGGGTTAAAGTTTGAAAACTCTCACGCTGTATGTCATTCAGTTATAAACTAATTTTATTAATAAAATTTCCCAGCCAATTTTATAAATCTCACAAATGTTAATTCACTCTTATAAAATATAAAAGTTAGTATAATTTTTGTTCAAAGTTCGTCTTGTGGGCCTCTCATGCTCCATATCGATAATATAGATAATATCGGCCTAGATCAGTGGTTTCACAAAACACAAGTACACAAGTACATGTTCGTAAAAAATGTCATTTTCTGTTGAGCAACATGGCATTTACTCATGTTCCTTTTCACACAATACCTACACATTCAGAGAATTAATTATCTCATCCTTCCAGCGGCCACGATAAGAGGAGCCCAGAGGCCTGCTAGTATGTGTCTTTGTATCTACCTCACTGCAGTGACAGTCAAAGTAAAATAAATATAAGAAGTCATAAAGATGCAGAGTATAAAATTACTTTAAAATGAAAAGCTCTTGTCACTTGTTTCAATAGTTTATATGTAACTTCGATTTAAAAAATAAATTAGAGTAATAAATTTAAATTTTAATTAATCAGCTGGTTTCAATATGATTAGTGAACAGTTCATTACTTTCATCGTTAAAAAATGTCATACTTAACATTTTTTTACCACATATCAGCGCATAAAGTACACACTTCTCGCTCGTGCTGGGAGAGAAAAGTATACTTTAGGCGCTGGTATGAGGAAAAATAATATATGCACCACGTGAGAAAAATTGACCAGCGTAGACCTCGTGTTTGCCACCGATGCCTTCATTATTTTTGGATAGAATTAAATTTTTTTTAATTACTTCGAAATTGAATCGAATATGAATAAGAAAGTACAAGCAAGATGAAGATGATAACAATCACAGTTCTAATTTGAAACTATTTCTCTAAAATTACAGCCACTAACTAATGATTTTCTAGATATGTACATAAATAAAATAAAAGCCAATAAACCATTTACCTCAATTTGTTTTTCAGATTGGCTACTTCTCTCGTGAGCAGCTCATGCGATTCCATCATATCCTCCATTTCCCTCTGTTGCTTTCGCTTGGAAGCTTTGTGCCTGCTGATCTCCTCCTCGGCTTCGTCGAGCTGTCGCTTCAGACTCTTCATCCTTCCATTGACCTTCTCGACTTGTTCCTTATACTGCTCAGCGTTTCTTCGCTCATCCTCGACCTGGAGCACCAGCTCCTTTACCTTCTTGTCGAGCTTTCTGTTGACCTTCTGTTGAGCGAACCTCTCCTTTGTCTCTGTATCCACCTGTTCCTCAAGGTTGTTGATTTTGTTCTCCAAAGCTTGAATGGTAGCTTTAGATTTGGCTCGCTGAGCAGTCTCGAGTTCAGCCAGTTTGGCTTTGAGCTCCTTGTTTTGCCGTTCAAGTAGAGATCGATGTGATTCGACTTTCTGTGAGGCTGAACGCTCAGTTTGCAGATCTGTGGTGAGCTGCTCGATGGCCAGCTGTGCCTTCCGTGCACGGTCCATGAGAACCTGTGATTATTAAACAGTAAGATGTTTAATTATAAATGCACTTACAGTACTTGCCAAAAAATAATTGCGACAATATTGATCTACAAAATGCCCCAATAGCCTAACGAAGTTACAAACCTCATTTGTTGATTGTTCCTCCTCAAGCTCCTCTTCAAGCGTGGCGATTCTGGCGTCCAGTCGGCGCTTCTCGTCGAGAAGAATCGTGCCTTTGTTCGCATTGTTGTTGAGTTCCTCTTGGAGCTCATCTCTCTCGGTCTCGGCAACTCGTCGAGCACGCTCGCTACTGGTCAGATCCTCGTTCAGCTGCAAAGCGTCGGCTTCCAAGCCCTTGATCTTACGTTCGATCTCCTTGGAGGAGGCAGCCAGCTCGTCTCTCGCGGCTCTGGCCTCTTCCGTCTCTCTCGTGCAGTCCTTGATCTGCGTCTGTAACTTCTTCAGCTGCTTGAGCGCATCCTCCTTGACCTTGTTGTGCATCTCGAGCTGCTGCTCCATGTCTTTATAGTCAGCCTCGATTTTCTTGCGCTGAGCTATTGCCGCAGACCTCTGTTTCCTTTCGTCCTCTGATTAACAAATTATCAAATTAGCTTGAGCAACAACATTAAATAGAATCTTAAGCGATTGGCACTCACCCAACTCAGCTTCCAGGTCTCTGAGCTGCTTAACGAGACCACGACGTTTCTCCTCAGCCTGCTCCTCCTTAGCCTGGAGCTCTCGCTCGAACTGCGATCTCATGGCTTGCATGTTGACCTCGAGTCTCAGCTTGGCATCCTCGGTGCACTGGAGCTCGTCCTCGAGTTCCTCCACCTGAGCCTGCTGCTCAGCGATCTTCGACTCCAGCAAACGCTTGGCCTTCTCGAGCTCGTGCACGTTCTTGTCGGCTGTGCCCTGGTTGTTGACGAGCTCGTCGAGCTCGGCCTGCAAGCTCTTGCGTCCGCGCTCCAGCTCCTCGACTTTGTCGTTGAGCTCGTCGAGCTCGCGGGTCAGCGACAGCACCTTCGTCTCCTTCTCGCGAGCTTCGCGTTCCGCTGCGTCGCGCAGCTCCGCGTACTGCATGGATATGGCCTTTTCCTCCATCAGAACTTTGTCGAAGTTTTTCTGCTTCTTCTCAAGCTCGATGACCTTGGAACGCTGGAGGTCGAGCTCGATCGTGCTATCCTCGAGTTCTGCCTGAATTTTTTTCTTGGACTTGTCGAGCTTCTCGTTGGCAGCCTGCAGCTCTTCGACTTGGCGCTGTAGAGCTTCAATGTCTTTAACCAAGCGTTTCCTAGCCTCCTCGAGAGCAGCCGCAGATTCACTTTCCTCGTCGGCGCGTTTCTTGGCTTCGGTGTACTAAACAATTTCATAGTTTATCAGCCATATTTAAATTCTAAATAAATAAATAAACAAAAATTATAATTTTCGTTACCTGAGTATTCAGAGTCAAAACTTGCTTCTCCAACGCACGTTTGGTCTCTTCCTCCTCGTCGAGTTGATCACGCAACGTTTCTTTATCGCTCTCGAGCTGTCTTAGCTTCGAGCTCAATGCCAGCTTTTGCTTGGTTTCCTCTTCAAGTTGTTGTTGAAGCTCGGTAAACTGGCTTTCGCAGGTGGCGGATGCCTTCATTGCCGCTGAGGCCTTCAGCTCGGCAGTTTCCAGCTGTTGCGAAACGTTCTCGGCCTCGGCTTGCAATTTGGCTACCTTTTCAGCAAGCTCCAACCTGGCGCTGTCGACCTCCATCAGCTTGGCATTAACCTCGGCGAGCTGTTGTTCGGCCTGCTTGCGCCTGCGGTCGGATTCTTGACGGCTGGCGCTTACAGAACGCAATTCCGTGGTCAACTCTGAATTCTCCGCTTCAAGTGCACCCTTAGCTTTCTCCAAGGCAGCTTTGGTCTTTTTCAGCGCATCCATTTGCTCATTTATCGTCGTCAGCTCTTGTGTGTGTTTGTGACGCATGTCTTGGAGCGTCCCTTCGTGAAGGGATGTCTCTTCTTCGAGATTCTTTTTGAGAGTGGCGAGTTCCTGTTCACGCTTGCTACGAAGCTCTTGTTGGGCTGCAGTCGAATCGAGCGAGTCAAGGAGCTCATTTTTAAGGGCTTCCAATTCCTCGTTCAGGTCGCGTTTGAGTTTTTCGGCCTTGCTTCTCGCTATCTTCTCGGCTTCGAGATCCTCTTGCAACTCCACTAGTTGAGATTCCAGTTCCCGAAGTGCTTTTTGGGATTGAGCTTTAATGGCACTCTCCTCGTCTATTTTGGTTAACGCTTGAGTCAACTCTTCCTCGCGCTTACCCATGAGCAATTGCAATTCCTCCAATTGACTTTTCTTTTCTCCCAACTGCTCCTTCAAATCTGAAACTTCAGTCTCGACTTTTCTCTTTGATCTGTCGACCTCTTGACGCTGTTGGTGATCTTTCAATAATCTCTCTTCAAGATCAGCAATTGATGCTTCGTGCTTAGTTTTTAATTTTGCTAAGTGCTTTGCCTTCTCTTCTTCCTCTGCTAATGCTTGTGACAAATCATTGGCTCTTTCTTCCAATAGTTTCTTCTCTTTGAAGAGTTTTTGATTTGTGTCATCCGATAGAGCCAGGTCTTCCTCAAGCTTTTTGATTTTACCGTCACACTGTACTTTTTCAAGCTGTAGTTTTTGTCTTGTAGCTTCTTCCTCTTCAAGCTGCTCTTCCAGATCGCTTATATTTAATTGCAATTTTTTCTTTTCCTGCATCAAAGCAGAAGTTCTTTCCTCTTCTTCTTCAATTCGAGCCTCCAAATCGTGCAAAATTTCCTCCAATTCTTGCTTCCTCGCTGCTAATCTGGCTCGCATCTCTTCAGCTTCTGCGCATAATTCAACTTCAGCCTGCAGCTGCTCAGCAAGCATAGTCTTCTCTTCAATAGCTTGCTGATACTTGCGCTCATATTCTTGGGCTGAGTGTAACTGCATTTCAAGCTTATCCCGCACCTGTTGAATAGTAACATACAAATAGCTTTATATTCTTTTTTTACGCTAATAAATAAAGTAATAGTTTAATACAAACCTGTTTCAGTTCATCTTCCTTTTGAGTCAGTTTTTCTTCTTGTTTTGTTACCTCTAAAAGCGGCTTAACTTTGGTATACAAACGCCACCACTGCCAGTTACGAAGCTTCAAGTATGCAGCACAGTTCCGTTGAATAATACGGATCGCGTTAAGCTGCTGCAGGCGCTTTTGATAATTACGTCTCGCTAGAAAACCTCGGCAAAAGGCTTGGAAGTTCACAATCAAATCTGTTATCTTATAATCTCTTTCTTCTTCCAAATGCGCGAGTACTCCAGCTCTGAAGAATATTTTCGATTGTCCAACTCTATATAAGTTCGGATCTAACTCCAAAGATTGAATCTGCAAATGAGAAAAGCATTAAAATTTTTTAATTCTCGTAGTTTTAATAATTTTAAGATCACTTTATTAGTGCCATTATACATACCATGTTTTCACAAGCCTTCTTTCCATCCATGAATCCTTTAGGAATGACATTAGGTGTAAGAAGCTCATATCGCTGTCTGAATTCTTGGAAAGGAATTCTGTTGGGGAATCCTTGTCTGCAAATTCTGATACCTTCCAGTACACCGTTGCATCTCAGCTGGTCGAGAACTAGGGGTGCATCAATTTTACCGGCTCTCTTTTCGTGATTGGGAATGATACACCTGACGAAGTTGGGATTGGTGTTGCGAAGAGTAACCATTAACTTAGCCAATTGCTCCTTGTACAGCTGTGATACAGTTCTAAACATTCCCTTTCTAGTTCTAGCTCCAAACTGAGTATCGGTGAGAGCTTGCTGAGCCATTCCTACGATTTCGGCATCCTTCCAGATATGGCAGACGAACGCATCTTGCGAAGCTTGCAGTAAGCTGACGATGTTCTCGTTCAAAGGATCCATGTTCTTCATGAGCCACTTGTCAGCTGAATAATCGACTTTGCCAGCGTAATGGATGATCGCAAAATCGGCAACGCCACGGAAATCAGTTTTCATGAATTTGGGATGAACGTGATGAGCTCCAACAAGTTTTTCAACGAATGTCTTGTCGGTCGCTTTGGGGAACCAACATTCCTCATCCAATAAAGCCATGATACCCATGGGTTTGTCGATCAAGTCGATGGTCGGCTGAAGGTCCAAACCGAAATCGATGAATTTCCATTCGATGCCTTCTCTTTGATATTCCTCTTGCTCCAAAATGAACATAGTATGATTGAAGAGCTGCTGAAGCTTCTCGTTCGTGTAATTGATACACAGCTGCTCGAACGAGTTGAGCTCGAAGATTTCGAATCCAGCCATATCAAGGATGCCGATGAAGCTTGCGCCCTGTCTCTTGGTTCTATCGAGGGAACGATTGATACGATTCACCAGCCAGCGGAACATTCTTTCGTAACAGGCCTTGGAGATGGCCTCGACGGCAAACTCGACCTGCTCCTTGGTCTGAGCTTTCGTGACGAAATCTCTTCCTACCTTGATTCTGGGCTTGAGGAAAGCTTTTGTCATTTCGGTGACATTCAGACCAAGTAGGTGTGATATCTTTTGTGCCACTGTGTTGTCTGGTAGGGTCGCCTGATCTGAGTTTCTCTCCTGGCGGAATTGCATCGAGCCAAATAGCATGACAGCCGATACGATGCGGAAGATCGAGGAGAAGTCTTCGTTGGTCATGCCCATAATGTGCATTGCTTTGACTGTGGAGTGGAACTCGGCTGTGTCGTCCACACCGGGTACCGGTAAGGCGCCGCATGACAGAAACGGATAGTGTTTTGGATCCTCCAAAATGTATTCCTCTGTAACATTATTGACGAATTAACATTTTTTCGTTAAATTATTATGCAATCATTAAAGCGTTAATTTAACAATTTAAAATATTGAATTATTAGCATCTATTAAGAAATAAGTTCTAAGGTTCAATAATTTTATAATGCAAATTTAAATACCACTTTGAATGGAAAGAATTCCAAATACGTTATTTGAATAAAAAGAACACTCACTTTTCTGTTCCGGAGAGGCACCGGACAGCAGCTGATAAAATATGTGGAAGGTTCTTTCATCCTTAGCTTGACGGATGGCACGAGATTTTTCCAAGAGATATGTTTCGATGTTTGCTCCAGCGATATAACCAGATGCGTCGAAGTTGATTCTGATGAATTTACCCTTGTAAAGTAAAATGAAAATAAAAGGCATGAGAAATGAACCGTTGATTTTACGTTTCGATGAAGGTGATAAACATTAAAATTGTGCCTTACAAAACGTGATGAATTGTCGTTCTTGACAGTCTTTGCGTTTCCAAAGGCCTCCAAAATGGGATTCGCCTGCAAGAGTTGCTGCTCGAGCTCGCCCTATGGTACACATCAAATATGGTATTAAACACGTATAAATATATATAGCAAGCTTCATGGTAAACCAGAACAACAAATGAGTCAGGAATGGATGGAGTGCAAAGAGCCGTATGGTGAAAATTGATTCGAGTATAATGAAGGATTTAAAAATTTTGAAAGCAAAACTTTTCAGCAAGCTGATAAGATTAGGTAAATTTGACCATCCAACGACTTTGGGCATCGAGTATAAGTATTTATGATAACGCACAAATGTCAGAGCGAAGTAGTTAATTACGTTCTTGATAAGAGAAAAGATTACTCATGTTTCGCAGAAGAGGATAACAAACAATTCCGACTGTTCAATGAGATATCTTCCCTTTAAATTTTGTTAAAAATAAATGAAATGGGACGAAATGAATGGAACGTTCAAGGTCACGTGAAACTCTTACATCAAATCTATTATTATAATGCGAAGCAAAAACCGAGAGAATAACATATAATTGCTAAAGATTAGGCTTGGTATAACAATGATTGCACGTAAGCGAGTTTCCGAAACCCCTTAATGAACGATAGATGAAATAATAATAAAAAAAAAAAGGTCAGACAAGACACACGGGATTGTGATGTTAAATGGTGTAAATATCGCACGCACGCACGCACAAGGCTGAGCACAATTTGCCCAACTATACAGACGAGGCGATGACGCAATGAGCTAATATCGCATCTCGTATAGACGCGTCGATGACAGGTGAACGTTAAGAAGTGCAACGTTTAAAGTCGCGCGCTTCACAAGTTTTTCTCTGTTTATTATTTCTTTATACACAGGATGTACCGTGAGTATGGATGTGGTGCGTAGTGCGTATATGTACATTATACATACATACAAATTATTACTAAAAACGTTAGAGAGGGGAAAAGAAATTTGTTGAAAATAAGTAAGAACAGAAATACACTATAAAAAAACGATTTCTCGAGCTTGCTTTGATTCGAATAGTCGAGATTCTTTGATAACGAATCCATGTAAAATTTTTGGCTGCATTCTGTTTTAAGCTCAAATTGTTTTCTTAATACACAACCAGAAATCCTTTTTTCTAGCGTATTCTCACACACCTTTGTTAGTCTTTCGTTCACACTATCGGTTTACAACATTTGCTCAGATCTGTACGTGAAGTATATACATTGTATTGGTACACACACACACACACACATACACACACA
>UELV01039032.1:0-18070 GCA_900490015.1 Megastigmus stigmatizans
GTGCGAGGTCTGGAGAGTAAGGTGGGTGGTCGAAAATTTCCCATTTGAATTTCTGAAATAAGGTTTGTGTTTTTTTGGCAGAATGAGGCCGAGCGTTGTCATAAAAAAGCAAGACTTTTTTTAACAATTTTCCAGGGCGTTCCCGTTTAATGGCATTTCTGAGTTTCTGTAGCACTTCACAATATCTATCTGCATTAATCGTAGTACCTGGCTCAAGAAAATCGACCAATAAAACACGTAATTCACAATCGGACCCGCTTTGCACTGGTAGCTCCATGATTGTCGAGCTCGTACTGCTGAAAAAAGTATTCTTGGCCACCGAAACCAACTCCGCTCTTATCGGTAGAACCTAAACTGAAACTATAATCAGCTCAAGTCCGCTAGGTGGCGTCAGAGAGAAACGCCAAACTAGGGAAACTTACTTTTTGAATACCCCTCGTAAACTATAAAATTCTTATTTCCACAGAGAAAAGGACGAGCTAGTGTAATAAATAATCATCCTTCATTATTTCTATAATTGTCATATACAAATATTGAATCTAAAATTGATAATGCAACTTGATCGACACTAGAGATAAAGAAAAAGAATGCAATTTCAAATATGCATCACATTGTTTCTAAACTTTAATCCATAGCCTCCCTTTTGAGCCAAGAATAACATCATTAGCCAAATAGGCGGATACTAAATTATCCCGCAAATGGGCGAAATACGCCGTGCGTGCATAGCATATACGCGCATCCACATCACCGAAATAACAAATGACCCAGCTGTTAAACTTTGTATTATTGGTAAAGATATACAGCTATATCGGGGCATTAACGCAGACGCGCGCTCCGCGAATGGTCAACATCATTTGAAATCCCTCGAATATAATCTTGTATCTAAAATCCCGTACGCACTGCACATATACATATATCCAGCTCTCCATATATACTCGGCTATATTACTATGCGCAGCCTTTTCCAAATCAAACGCAATCTTCGTACTCGGCTGTACAAATACACACACACACCCACACAAACGGCCAGCTCGTCAAAAGCGGCGTTGTGTATAAATACATACGTATAACGAAATCTATATAACGAGCCGATAAAGTCTCGCTCGCCGCGAGAGACCAGGAGCTGGTGCTGCCGCTGGCAAAAGTTAAATTCGAAAATGCTCTCTCATAAGCATGTTGATTATCATTGTTACGCGCGATAAAAGCGGCAGCTCTCTCTATCTCTCTTTCTCTCTCTCGCGGCGCTCAATGGGAAAGAGGCCTGCAGCCCATGCTGCACATAAACTGGCCACGTGTTTTACTAGCTCGGGCCTCGTAAAAGTCCCCTTGATTCACTGCTTTTGTTACTTCCCCTGTCCCCTCCACGCCCCTCTCCTGCCCCAAAAACTACGTACTTGGACAGCGCGCAAAATTACGAGGAGCTGAGTGCATCCAGCAGTTAAAATCGAATGCATATATATAGGAAACGCAGGAGCAGCGGCAGCTAAACCCCCGACGACGACGACGACGCAGTGGAGGATTTACGAGTCCTAGAGCTTTTGCATAAAGCGATTTGCCATAGGCCAAGCCGCTCATTATGCTGTATATAGGTAGGGCCTGAGGAGCGAATTTAGCCCCCGACGTTGCGGAATATATACTTTGTAGGGATCTATCGGTCGTTTGTGTTACGTGTCGTGCACGTGTATATACACTGAGAAAAAAATTTAATTGAATCAATGAAAATTTAATTGAATCAATGAAAATTTAATTGGTTTAATTAAATATTTAATCATAATATAGCAATCACATATTTACTTAATGCAATTAGTTCATATTTAATAGATTCTATTGAATATATTTTTAAACTAGACGTAGAATTTCATCAAATCCATAAAATATTTCATGAAAATAATTATATTAAATTTTTATATACGTATAAAATTTTTATATACGTATTCAATTTTTAATTAAATTCATGTAATTGAATCAATTAAATTTTTTTTTCAGTGTAGTTGTCTATAGGTATAGGTATTCTTAGACTTGATTGCGCGTATGTGGATTTTGTCGTTCCGAGAAGGAACGAGGTGTTCGGCCACAATTGCCTTATACTTATACTCTGTGTACCTCTGCAGGGCACAAATCTGTTTAAATGAGTTATCGCGATTTTTGTGTAAATACAGCAGAGTGGCTCTATACGAGAGATACATTTTAAATATTATTGTTATCGGAAAAGTTGATTATCAAAAATGATAAATATAAGAGCAAATTTACTTTTGGCGTGCTTAAAGCTAAATATCATTAAATTCTTCACGATCTATGAACCCTTTTAGGACCATCAACTAGACTTGTACCGTTTTCTCTGCACTCCATTTTCTTAAACCTTCCGTATATGCCAGTAAAAGAATATATACCTGTATTCTATTAATTTTTAAATTCATTTCAATCTTCTCTCTCGGCGTATTTCATTTCCACGAAAGTCTTTTCGGTAGATTCTTATGATCATAGTTTCCTGACGCAGCTCCTTCCGCTCGAGAAGGGCCAGCTTTTTACAGTCTATACACTTAAGAGATAAGAATCTATATATATTTTATATAGAGACCGATTAATTTTTCTCCTTTCGAATAAAATGAAGTTTTTTTTTTTTGTTAACCTTATAGAATTTTATATCGTATTCGGTATAGTGGTATGAAAAAGAAAAATTGGATTTCTTATAAAACTTTGTCAACGCATGGAGCTGCAAGCTCAAAATGTAACTTTCCGCCCATCTACTTAGAAGAAGCCAAAAGCTGATTTTAATCGAACAATTTTTATTTTTTCATAACTTTTATCAAACGATAGCTCCTCGCCTGGAGAACAATTAATTCATTCGCAACCGCAAATAATTAAAAGTAGGGTACGAATTAAGTTCGCGAGTAAATCACAAAGGGAGTGCAGGTATTTCATGACTCGCTCGAGCGAGCAGATTATAAAGTTACGTTAAATGGAGAAAATACGGATCGTTAATACACGTATGATTTACCAAATTCATATTCGAATAATGATAAATCAAAACTTTATACTACTACTACCACCGCTTTAACACCGCGTGTATTAGTGCTATACGAGTACGTATATTATCGCCGTACTCCTAAATCTTCAATATATATAGCGAATGTAATAGCGCGAAATTATTTAGTGGATATGGCTAATGTAATTTTAATATTGTAGCAGCTTGTAGGGGCGCGGCCAGTTGTGTCGTCGCTGCAGATGTAACGGCTGCGACTATTGCGAAACTCTTGCTATTCATTTCGAGCTTTAAATTCCCAGAGAAAAATGCATAATTGTTTCCATAAATTCATAGTCTTGGAGGGGAAAAAATGTTTAATTATACGAGTACGAAGAATTATGAAGTTCGCGATCATTTTTAAAGTTGGAGCTTTTTATTAAACTAAATGAAACCATGTGGATACTTTTATCCGTTGCGAGATACAATTGAGAATGTTTTTGTAATTGAATAATCGTCGTTCGATGTAATTTAACCGCAAATTTCTAAAAGTGCATACCTATTTCCTATGACCGATTGCACGTCGTTTTACGCAATTTGGGAATAAACTATTCTAAAAATCTAGATAAATAAATGCACAATTAAACTAATGAAATTTAAATAAACTCGTTTGATTAATCTTAATTGTTACAAAACGAAATTCACAATTCATAATTTTATATTTTCTGCGATATAAAATATGAATTATTTTACTTCAACAAAAGTTTATACTGAAATGAAAATGTTATCACTGAATTTTATGGTATTCGCATATTTTTTATGCTATGAGATTAAATAAACTGCAACATTTATTCGGCTTGAAATTAAAACCACTGGAACCCATTGAAACTCGATATTACTATAGCAATCGATATTACTATACGTTCTATAAATGAAGTATAAAACTGAAATTTAATTATAACTTTTCATGAAAACGTACCGTATATACTCACCTGAAAAAACGATTTGTTAAAGTAAATTCAAATAAAAACTGATCTTTGGTGCAGTTCAATTTCCAGTATCAATACGTTTTTGTATTTTATGCAAAAATTTATTAATAATTTTCATCTGTCGACAACAATTTATTAAGGCTGTTATATCTACAAGATGTTTCTTATTCTTGTAGTACAATCATAAGATATAATTAAGAACATTAATAATACAGACTCACAAACAAAAAAAAGTACCCTGAACTGAAGTTGACTTATGCTTTTTTATGCTCTTACAGAATTGAATATTTCAATTTTCAATGGATATAATAAAATTTTAGCAATCAAGTTTTAGTATTTGATTACACAGGCCCAAAAACAAAAAAAAAAGTACCCTGAACTGGAGAGACCACTTTATTCCTACATATTTTGGCCTTCTAAACCCGAATTTGAAATTAAAAATAGTATTATGAAGTACTCAACGCACCCTTCAAAATTCATTTTTAATCATCTCAATAAGATTTTTCGTCTCCGAGATATGCCGATTTAAAATTACAGAACGTATTTCAAGAGCAAATAAATTGAACAAGCAAGTATGATGAACTTTCACCTCGGACACGAAAAATCGTATGGAGGTGATTAAAAATGAATGTTGAAGGGTGCGTTGAGTATTTCATACCACTCGCTAAAATAATGAAAAAAAATTTTAACTTCGTAATTTAAAATATCTCGAAATTCGTTTTTTTTCAGTTATCTCGAAAATACGCAGGGCGACCCCTATTTTTTATTTCAAATTCGTGTTAAGAAGGCTAAAATACGTAGGGATAAGGTAGTCTCAACTCCAGTTCAGGGTATTTTTTTTTTTGTGGACTTGTAGAATCAAATACTAAGACTTTATTGCTTTTAAAATTTTATAATATCCATTCAAAATTGAAATATTCATTTCTGTAAGAGCATAAAAAGCATATCTATAAGATTATTCATTACATTTTAACAAATTAATATTAATATTAAATTAGATAATGATAGCATTATATAAGAATTGAAATTTCATTTTACCCAACATAAATCTTGGAATAGAAATATAATACAGCATTCAAGATTTTAATGAATTAAAAAACGGTCGCATCAATCTTTGAATATTGTACGACATTCACACTATCAATATATACGGATAGAAATCAATAAATGCTTTTCTAGTATCTAAAAGAATTTAAATAAAAAGAAGTTAATTACATACAGCAGGATAAGAAGTAAGGTTGGAATAAATGATTGTAATACGAATTCTTTTAAATATATTTTATAAAATTTCCTATTTATACAGCATATAAAACAATACTCTGTATTTCACTTTATATTCACACATTAGCGCTATACGACTATACCATCGTCATAACCCTCAATATATGTATAATAACTTTACATTATTCGGCGGGTTAACTTTTTTTTTTAATTTATTTCATTCTGTTTTTCTTTTTTTTATGATTTTTTTTTTCCATTTTTTCCCTTCATTTTCTGCTTATACGTCGTCATTGCACCAACGTCCTCCCAACTCGTCGATTAGACCTTGCTCCTGGTGGTGGTGCCAGTGGCGGCGGCAGTGGCCGTCGTCGTTCCGCTCCTGTTGGCGAGCTGCTGCTGATGCTCGATCGAGGCGATCTTAGTCCTGGCGCTGGCTGCGCGCTTCTGCGCTATCTCGAGCTCAGTTGCGTCGGCGCTTATTATCCGATCGAAGACGCCACTCTCGGGACGTGGCTCCACGATGCTGCTCAAGCCATCCACGTTGTCGTGCTTCGGCGGACCTTCGAACGTGACAAAGGGTTGCGTCGATTGCTTGTGTTAGTTTTCTATCGATTTGATAATTTTGTAAGGACGTGGCTAATCATTAAATAACATTTAAATAATGAACATTCGAAAATGGCTTAAAGAAACGGTTGCGGCATTTATGGAATGTATTGTTTTTTGCAATGCGAAGGGATGATAAAAGTTTAAAATGCTGAGACAGGAATACATATTTTAAGTGCTCCAGTGAAATAACCATTATTCCAAAATTTTCATTTCATTTTTCTTTACAGCAGTTTTAAGTACTGTACTAATATTCTTAAAATAATTGAATAAAACTTTTTAACAATTTAAGAGAACGAATGCACAAAGTATAATGTGTAAATTATACATATATTATATACGTGATATATAATACAACTATTATACGTATATAACATTTCCTTATACTCATATATAAAATGAATTTTGTGATGAAAAGACAATACACAAACATTAAAAATTGTGAAACTTTAATCTTTATAATGTGCATGCTTAATAATGAAACTCGTGACAATATAAACAACATATACCTAACAAAACGTTAATCAATATTTTTTTATATTAAAATGAAATTATTATAATAAACTCAATTGTATTTAGTTAATAATATAAGTTTAATATTCTTATAAAACAAATGAATATTTGCAAACGCAAATGAAATCATCGTTTAAAAATATTTACGTTTCTTGAAATATTACTCATGTGTTTCATTTATACAAATTTTATATTGGTCAAATATTAATATTTAAGTAACAATAGTATAAAACATAAATCAACTTGAATTTCTATTTTGGATTGTAAGATAGATTTCTATCTGAATTTCCATTGATTTTATTTGAAAATTTAATAATTTAACAATTCACTTAGAGATCAGAATATAACTTTATACTTGGAATATACTTTGAATAATTTAGAAGCATGAAACATAACAAATTAAAGTGGAATCGTAATTTGAAATTTTCCTACTGAATGGTTACAATTATATTTTTCATGTGGGCTAAAACTACAATGGACTAAGCCATTCCAATTTTTAAATTACATAAGCTTCTGCCGCAAGTTGGAATATTGATATATGCGCATTAGATATTCAATCATTACAACTTTTTATCAAACATTAAAATATATATATATATAATATCAACTCAAATCCACGTCTTAAAATTTAATTAGGTTTGCAAGAAGTACTTGAATTAAAATTTAATGAACGTCACAGGTTTTGCAGCTTAATTCACGTATAGTTTCCTTAACAGTCACTATAACGATTTATGTGTATGTTTCAAAATAGCTGTTCATTGACATAATAAGTACTGGGGAATCGACTATAAAACTCCTTTATATGAGCTAAAGTGTCTCATTTTACAAATTTACATTAGAATACACCAAGAATAAAAAGTCTACGAATGCTCAAATCTATTTTAATGAAAACAGAAACAATCAACAAAGACTATATCTGAATGACACGTTGCTCACCCTTGAGATTAACACCGAGTCGGCCGTTGATCGCATCAGTGCTCGACTGCTGCTGTTGCTTGTTCCCTAAGTGATTGTGAACTACCGCGTGATTCAAGAAGACCGTGTCCGGTTTGCCGAGGCATTGATCGCTCGTCGGATCATCGGCACAAAATGTCGCCTGCTGCTGTTGCTGCTGCTGCTGCTGCTGCTGTTGCACGACCTCGCCCTCCTCCTCCTGCGGACGGGGATCCATCCAGAGCGAGTCGTCGAAGAACTCGTCCTCCGTGACGCCAGCAGCAGCGAGCTCCTCTTGCGGCAATCGGCTTATGCGCGCGCGAACGATCGCCAAGTGACGGTGAACGTAGTCCTGCTGGGGCGCGAGGGCAGCGGCTCGTTCCAGGCACTGCGCAGCCATGCCCAGCTTGCCCCGCTCGACCATTACCACGCACAGGTTGTGCAGACCCTGGATGTTGGTCGGGTCTAGCTGAAGGATTCGACGGTAGCACTGAAAGAGAGAAGACGACGTTGAGTTAGTATCGATTGTTTTTGGAATCGTGAAAAATACTTTTCTTTAACATTTTTTTACTCCTTCGATCCGAAATCACAAAATGCATTTATACACGAGTTACTTAAATTTAATTTGTCAAACTGTACACGTTATCGTTAACAAGTACTGTGCAAGAAAAGCAACGATTGTGACAAATTTTAATAGGCAAAATATGGATTCGTACGTTTTCAGCCGCATCCAGATCCTTGATGTTGTTAATGTAAATATCTCCGAGTAAAATTAGGCCTTTCACGTGATCCGGATGAAATCTGACTAGCTGGTTGAGAAAAGGCGCCGCCTCGAGTGGACGTTGCTCGTCGGCCAGCAGTAGGGCGAGGTTGAACAGGGCTGACCTGAAGTCCTCCTTAAGTGCGACAGCGTTCCTGAACCATCGTTCTGCGCCCTCGCTGTCGTGATCGTCCATCGCCAGCATGCCAAGATTGAAATGGACTCGCTCGTTGTTCGAATCCTGCGCATTCAGTGGCCATTTGTTAATTTGTTTCACAAGAAAAAATTGGAAGTTGTCGTGCTTCTAGAATCTGTGCTATTTGTCAAAACGTTTTCATTAAAGCAAATGTCACTAATATAAAGTCTATACATCATTTAAAATTAATTATTTACAAGGTTTTATTATAACCAAATCCATATCAATTGTCTATATGTGAAATAAACAGACTGGTTTATTATCAACTGAGTTGATGAATAAATCGTAGTAAAACTGTCCGGAACGATGAATGCACAGATAATTTATTAGAATGAATCTAAAGTAGAGAGCATCCTATAGAGGGTAGTAGTTGCAGCGAGATTATACCTTTCTCAACAATTTCAAAAGTCTCTCCCTGGCAACTTTGCGCAGCTCCGCACGTCCCAATTCCTGCAGCAATATCGCGGAATTTAAGAGGGCTTGTTCGTGTTCCGGATCGAATTCCAAAGCTTTGTCGAGATAAGCCAGTGCCTGGGACGCCTTGCCTTGCTCCAAAAATACAACGCCCAGCTACGAATCAAACGATCCAAGTAAAGCATATTATACGACTTTGTTTATCATCGCCACTTAAAGTATGCGTGTTTGTATATAGCGCAAGTGAAACGTGTAATACGCCCGGCGAGTTTACGGGAAAACTTACGTTATAATAAATGTCGGGATTATTACTGTCGTAAAATAGGGCCCTTTCATAAACCTCCTGCGCCTCCTTTGTACGATTAAGCTTGATTAAAACGTCGCCGCGATTGATGTAAGCCAAAGTATAATCCGCCCTCATGCTGATCGCTTGTCTGTAAAGCATATCGGCCTCCTCCAGTCTCGTCGCGTTCTTGGCAATGAGATTGGCGAGATTGACAAACACATTTAGATGATTGGGCGCTATGCGCGCCTGGTAAGATTCACCTGGCTTCGCCTTCGGCAACAATGACTTTGCCTGAAACAGAAGCGGTAATCAAATTATAGATGCATTAATCGATCTATCCCTGCTCACTAAATTTAAATCAGTGAGAAATCAACCACTGTCGTTTTACAGTGAATTTCAAAACTGATTATTGAATTTCAGTGCATAGATCAGTGTATATTTTCGAGCAATAGTTGAATTCTCACTGATTCAAATTTAGAGACTATTGTCGTGCATCCAGTCCCTGTCATATATTTCTTCCTAAATAAATTAATTTATAATTGATACAAAATTGAATTAAATCATGTACTGATGAAAACATTATTGGTTATTTTGTAAACTGTGCCAATTATCAATGAATTATCAATTATCAAAGACTTGTCTTCAAGTCCTTACACTTTTTATAAAAATAATTTAATTAACTACGAAAGCAATGCAGTAATAATTAATTTAATTACGGTCATAAAATTATTGCATATATTTATACTTTGAAACTATTCTAATTAATGAATTAGTTATCATTTAATGCAGCCGTTTTAGCTTACTTAATGAGTAATGGTAAAAGAATTAGATGACATTCCGAAGAATTTCAGAATAATGAACAGTGTTTCATTTGGACTGGATGGCCGCAGTAGAGTAATATTTCATTAAAAGCTATTTATCCACTTGGACTAGCTAAATATAGTAAATTGTAGTATTCTTTTAAAATTAAGAATATTGAAATTATTTGGAATTTTACAATTTTATAATTCCCTTGAAATAATTGGTAACATGTTGTATCTAAATACTTTAAGTTGCATTAAAATTGATAGCCCTGTAACGTGATATTTAATAAAATAAATTTAGTTCATTCCAGTATCTTGCTGACTCATACATAGTAGTTCAAATTAAAATTTTAGCCAGCCCACTCTACATAATTTATATAAAAATTTGATAGCTTCGTTTTATTTTCTATATTAAACTTTGCGCCATTAAAAGTTGTAGCTTGTACATTAATTACTACACACAGTAAAATAGCTCAAAAAGTGTTTTCGTCCATTTAAATAACGGTCGCCGTTCGAAACTTTAAAATGATTTTGTTTTTATTTTCCAAAAAGCTCCGCCGCCGCGGCATCTAACCTTCAGGTAAGCGTCCTCGGCCTCCTTGAACATTTTCAGATGATTATAAGTCCGGCCGACGTTAATGTGAGCACCAATGTCGTCACCCTGGACCTGCACAGCCATGTTGAAGAAGTTCAAAGCCTCCTTGAAACGTCCCTGACTCTCCAGCGCGTGTCCGACGTTGTTGAAGAGCTTGGCATTTCGATCGTTCACTTTGAGCCCGGACATGAATATCTGGTACTCGTCCAACCAGTCGTAGTTCCGTACGTACGTTTTTGTTGCGTGAGCCGCCAGTACCATTAACAGAATAATCAGCGACACTTTTTTGCTGAAATGGAAATGAAGAGTTGAATGCTCGCAATTTGCCAGACGCACACCTACTATGGATTTATGATAAATACCTTTTTTCACAAAGAATGTGCCAGCCATACCCGATAAGCATACAGAATCCCATGGAAGGTGCATACAGTACTCTCTCGGCTATTACAAATCCAACTGGAAAAAATAGATTCGAAGCCGGTAGAAATGGAAGAATCATCATTGCCAAACTCTGTAACAAGCCATATTTCCACAATCAGTAACAATAGCAGCGCGATTAAAGATTATATTTTATAAAGAAGAAAGGTATACGAAGGTACAGGTACGAACCATAATGATTATTATTGACGTTTGCCTACTACGAGTAAAAACCGCTGTGGCCAAAAGTCCTATCAGCGTCGCGTGAGCCGCGATAGTGGCCACATTTCTAACATCCAATAAACTCTCTACCAGTGGTATCGTTCCCATCGTCCAGTCACAGCACAAGTCGATTGGAAGGAATAGCAGCCGTAGATTCACAGCTGCCAGATAATTATACGTCAATTGTCTCGTTGGCGTCGTAGCTACGGATGCAGGATTGTCAAATCTGAAAAAAGGTAACCAAGACGATCTTTGAGTTTTGCATTATTATATATAGGTATATCATTCATCGATAGGATCTGAATTCTCAAAAGCTTTTGAACTCATCGTCAAAATGTATATTGCGACGATGCCATTGGCTTTTTCTCTAAGGTATCTTTATCATAGGAGCTCGATATACGAAGTCAAATATTGCGCACGTACCTGGTAAATACGGGCAGCTTCGAACCCATTACGTGTAGTCTTAAAATTAACAAACTAAAGGTAACGAGGGTAACAGCTGTGAGCCGTTTCGTGCCCTCGGTCGACCAAGTAGGCGAAACCTTTTTCCCGTCGAAGGCCGACTTCATCGCTAATACAATATCCAAAGCTCTAACCTGCAACGGTAGCACAATCGTAAAGTTAATCGTCCGCCTCATTCAACGACTATACTTTTTTAATAGAGTTTATTATTGTAATACGGCAAGTTGTTCCATTACCCTTTGTACAACGAAAATCTCGTACAAAACGCAGACCGCAGTGGCCGTGATCCCCTGCTCCTTACACAGCATGGCGATGAACACAAAGAACATCGACATTATTAATGATCGCCAACCTGACGAGCATAAGTTAATAAGGAAAAGAGTTAGTCGGGACTTGCGCAGCGATAAAAGAAAAATTTTATATTAGCTCCGCATTCGATCGAGGCGGAACTTTTACGTTATATACGCAGTATATAATAAGCGAGTTTACGCCCTCACCTGTAGATCTCTTACTTCTGCAACACTTAGTATATGTTATTAAAGCTGCCAGGTAAAATAAGGACGATAAGGTTTCTGCTCTACCAACGACTCCCGTAACCTGGAACGTATAATAACCATTGTTTTTAATCGTGTCGCAAAGTGAGCGAGAGCACAGCATAAATCGTCGAATAAAGCCTTGGCTTACCGCCTCCGTGTGTATGGGATGAACGGAGAAAAGCAGAGCAGACACAAAACTCGCTACGTCTGGCAAAAACATCAAACATGTCCTGAAACAAATAAATAACAATTGTTTCCTTTTCTTCATTACGGAAAGTCAAATATTTCTTTTTTATCTATAGAATCTTGCTAAAAAGGTCTATAGCTTATTATTGGTGAGAATACTAAAGTTAATTCCTGCATGTAATTTCATTTACATCTATTTGATATCTAACTTTAAAACTTTATAAGAATTAATACATCTGTACCAACAATGCGATACCCAAATAATCTAACGAAATAAAAACATCAATGAAAAAACCATGTTTGTTTTTCTGTCCATAAAATTCTCTATTTGTGGCAAAGAAATAATAACAATGGTTATTTCTTATATTTTCAATTAACATCAGTTCGACACAAAAGCTCTGGAAAAAATTGTTCGTTCATGTAGCCACTGTAAAGTATAATCATTTATTATTTCACATATAATATACATGTTTAACACTGCATAACAACAAGAACGATTTTTTAAATCACTTGTAGAGGAATTGATACTCGTACGAGCTCGTGCACTGCTTCAAAGCATTAAAAAATTTTCATTATTTTAATCGCAAGGATAGCTGCGGATATTAACAAAATGAATAACAATTTTTTTTTCATTTGCCCCGCTACGTTTTAACGAGGTCCTTTCCCCTACCACCTTTTTTCATTATCCTAACTTTTCAATATGCATTTCCTTTTGACACGGGATTCTTTTTAAAAACCAAGAAAAATAAACGAGCTTGGAGCCGCGTTTGAATTGACGGCCGGCCTCTCGCTGATCAATACTACACGCGCAGCACGGGCTCATTCAGCAGCCCTACAGAGTATTCGCTTAATATATATACATGTACATGTGGATGTGTGTATATACGTATATATATATATATATAAGCAGATCCAGTACCAACCTGAAGTACAAGAGGCATACTCCGACATGTAGAATAACGTTAAGCAGATGATATCCCATGGGATCCAATTGATGTATCATGTAATTCCAACGGAATGTGAGAACGCAGAGCGGTCTGTAGGATTTGTGCGACTGTTCCTGTGTAACAAAATATTTAAATTGCGTTAATGCTCAGTTTTGCTCGGCGATCGTGATGTAAAGATAATTAGGGGGATGTACATTCAACGCTCGCCAGTCATTCAATAAATAAAATAAACTTGCCAAATCCATTCCGATAGATTATTATTATTTCATATATATATATGTGAAAAAGCATAATTCCGAGGTACATAAATTACGTATAATATTATATTTTTGATAATATAAGAGCCAAGATGCATTTTATATTGTTAATATATAAGCTTGTATATTTCTTATCAAGTAAAAGTATAGCCTATAATTATAATTTGTCCTTACTTCTCAGATAAAAATATCTGTAAGTTATTATAAGGTTCGGATATATGCAATGTCTGTATATGTCATCATAAAAAGTTGTAATGTCATTACAGAGGGATTCTGCAGTGTAAAGTTTTATAATAATCATAGAAAAGTAAACTACTTGAAACATTACTTTTGCCGTCATCAGTATAATAATTATTTAAAAAATAACAATTTATGTGCAAAAGAAAAGCAAATAATGCACTGTAATAAAAATGTTATTAAGATTTCACTGTTAATGAATGAGTTTACGAGCTTCATAACTATATAACAACACAGATACATGGAAATGATATCAGAAAATTGTTCCGTAGACTTTCTTAAATAAAGTTTTTGTAAATCAAAAATATAAACAGAACTATTCGCATCATGTATTAAGTAGAAAACATATGTAGAAAAATACTCATGATGCAATAAAGTATATCAAATTATAAGAAATGTAACAATGTGCATAAAAAAATCGATTTCATCCATTGTCAATAATCGAGTATTTAAACACAGCTCGCAAATTGAAAGAAACTTGCAATACTTTAAAGGAATGTATTCGTAGAACTGACATTATTGACTTCAAACCAATATTCCCTGATAGAATAATCTTCGCAAAAATATACGCAGTCGAAATGCTGATAAAGCGCTAAAAAAGCTCGTATAAATTACTTATTCCATCATAAAATGCCCGAAAACTGTTCGCTTTCACGATTTCATTTATGGCCGTTGAAAGTTCTTTTAAACTACTCAGGTTATACCGTTTCATTTCTAAGACCAATTTTTAAAACTAATAATTTCCCTACTCGTAAAAAATATTGCGAGATATGTATGGTTTTTACGGGTAAAATTATTGCATACCGCGAAATCCAATTAAGCGAGCACAACTGTAACATTAACTGAAATATATATCCGTAAAGTTACTGTACCATGTTCAAAACTAAATATAAGTATAAATATAAGGTATTCACAATCTACAATTTTAGAAGTTTTCTATTCATATAATATAAATAGCTTATTTATTATAATTATTTATTTCATTTAACATATAAATATTCAAGATGAATCTGTACTGACATACCGTCACGGACCCAGTTTTTAGAGCGCGTCGCGTGCTTATGCCTACATGTAAATGAAATAACAGTATAAATTTTACTTTACTTTAAGTTTTCGCGTGTTTCATCTTTCGTTAAATGCAATAATAAGTAGTAAGTAATCGATGATAAATTTATGATATTTGTTTAAGCAAAAAATAGATTAGGGAGCAGTTTTTAATCATGACATTTAAATACGTGGGAGCAGTTTTCGATTAAAATTTAGCACTATAAAATAGATATTAGTTAAGTGAATGATAATATTATGTGAAATTTACTTACAATAGGAAGTCAAATGTTTTCTACAATATCAAAAATATAATGAGAAAATGATCAAAAACTGGGTCCTGATCAATTACCCTGTCCATGGTGGTACTTAACTTAGTCGTACTTTTAAATCGAAGAAACATTGAAAACGGAAGGAAACTAATATGAAACAGCTAATTTCGATAAGTATATGTACCTATGCGGATTCGTCGTAAAGGGTTAGTCTAATATAGATTGTAGTCCATATAAATTATATATAATAACATTAATTAATATATTAGGACATAATATAGGATGAACTTTTACGGAAATTACGACGTTAGTAAAATCAGCACTTCCCGTTTGCATATTTAAATTCTGCGAAATAATTCAAAATTATAACCATTCGTTTAAATCAATTACGTATAATAATTGAACGTATATAACAGAATCCGTCACACCGGCCGGAAATCGACTGATGGTTTTTAAAAAGATTCCCTGATTTTTAACCACCACAAAAAAGGCATATATTAATATTATTAATATAAATTAAATATGATATTTAAACTTTCTAAAGGCAAAAGGTTGTTCATTATTAAATATTCTGATATTGCGTAATCAATTATTAATTATTAATAAATAATAATTAATTATTATACTTTTTTTATTATTATTTTTATTATTATTAATATTACTCTTTTTGGCATTTATAGATATATCAAATATATACATGAATAAATATTTCAAATATTGAAATTTTTACCATGGATAAAACTGTCAGTTACTTCGCCTTCGCAGTACACTTTTTCACACTACGTCCAAAGATCTCTCAATCTATTTTAAGAGTTGTACAGGCAAAGTAGTAAATTTTGCATATAATTTATAATAAATGATTCATTAGCTTCATATCCATATACTTGGCATAGTAACTGAGTTTCTATTCTTACTCTAATAAAATTTATAGTAAATCGCGCATGCTTCTGAAATTGCAATCGTTATGCAAACTAACTTCCGATCCAATTCAATTCGGGCAAAATATGAAGAGTATACATTTGCTGGTTTGGAATGAGCAAATGTCAATATGTAATGAAGTCGTACATTTGAAAATTATAACAGAAACTAAAAACAGCTTGAAATATTATGCAGTTATCTTATTATAAAAAACTGCAAAATCCATTGTGTAATATTTGTCCAAATACTAAATACACTTTTGATCGAAAACTGCAAAATATATTGTCATTGACATACTGATTAATATTATTTTTAACTAGTTCTTCACTAATGGAAGTCGAACAGTATTAACATTTCATTAGACAAACAACTATGTTTATTCAACTTACATTAAAGTAAGAAATTTGCAAGTAAGACGGCTAAATATGATTGAAATTAGTTAATATATCTCAAATTGAATTTAAATTTGAAGTTTTCTCAGCAACATTGTTCTCTAATCTCATTAATACTAAAACAAATGGAAATTCGTAAAAAATCAATGTAATAAATACTGTATATGACTTTTTGTAAAGTTTTTATTTAAAGTAATCCTTATTTAAAGAAATCCTGGATCATTGTATAATTAGTATGAATAGTAGAAAGAGCAATTTTAAATGCTAATAATAATCATTTCAATGTTGAAGCTGTACAATTATGTAATTATAAATAAGATAACATAAAATTTTATTATATAATTAACGTTGTGAATGACAAATATCAATGAACTGCGCAGTTTTTTATTTTTAAGTTCTGGCTGTCTTTTTGAATTCTATAAACAATACTTGTAAATTTATAATTCAAATATGAAATCTTTGAACATCAATATTTTTTCGTGGTTTGAAATATCGAGACGCAGGTAATTATTAAGATAACTTATATTTTGTTTATAGAGCCCCTTTATATCTTCGTTAAACATACGCGCGGTAGATGCAAATAAAGAACTGTGATTACAGTTACGTTTATGAGTTAATATACGTAACTCAAAAAATAATGATGAATTACATTATTGTAACTACAAGGCTTATTAGTCCTGTTATAATTAATATCATAATTTTAAACCGTTATGTCATAAGTATAATATATTGATCTATAAAAAATTAACAATTTTTAGATACGTGATGAATACACATTGTAAAGTAATATAGCGATAAAAGAATACTTGTAAAATACTGCAAATCCTTTTATATTATGTCCAACAATTGAAATCCGCAAATACAGTTTGATGGACAATCAATCAATAGAATCTCTATATTTGTAAAGTATAAAAATCCAAGCGACATGCTCCTATTCTGGCAATCAGAATCAATCCGTAAACCCCTCAATCAAGCTGATAAACACACGTATGATAATTCTATCCCACGCGATCGCACCTCCGCAAGCGTAAATCACGTCTCGCGATAAACACATACGAGTATCCAGCGTCATCGATCATAGACTGTAAACCCTCGGCCTCCCTCAAGAAATAAGGTGCATACATCGCCGTATTACACGTATACATTGCGTACACCTGCACATCCTACATATACACACGAGAACTGACGTTAAGTATATAATATATAAGGCCGCGGTTAATCGGCCGGTGACGGAAAACGGATCAGACGTGACTCTATATACACGTTATTCATATAATACATATATGGATATGTATATATGAGGTGATGGTTAAGGGAGGTCACTGTTTTTCTCTCCCGAAAGGGGGCGAATGCGCGAATAGGTCGGACTCTTTGAAAAAAGAGTGGGTGGACGTATGGGAGGTGGGGGGTGGCAGAAGAAGAAGAAGGAAAGAAGAGTACAGTGATTCGGTGGCGTGAAAACAAAAGCCGCGAGGAGGAGAGTTATCCATCGGGAGGAAGCGTTTTTCGCTCTCTCACTCTCTATATATATATATGTGTATGTACGATGGCGAAAAAGAAAGACGAGTGAGAGTGAGGAGAGAAAAAAAGAGTTAGAAAAAGAGAGCAAGAGAATGAGGGAGCGAGAGAGAGAGCGAGCGATTCCTACGAATGAAAACGGACAGAGGGACAGGGACGGCCGCTCGTCGTCGTCTCCCGCTTGCGGATCAATACGCTGAGCCATGGGCGCCACCGCCACCACCCCCGCTGCCGCCAACGCCGCTTTGCGAGACGGGGCAGTTATCGTCTTCCTTTTCTTTCCTCCCTCTCTGCCACACTGCTCTCTCTCTCTCTCTCTCTCTCTCTCTCTCTCTCTCTCTCTCTCTCTCTCTCTCTCTCTCTCTCTCTCTCTCTCTCTCTCTCTCTC
>UELV01039048.1:2137-34519 GCA_900490015.1 Megastigmus stigmatizans
ACCTCCTCCTCTTCCTCCTCTTCCTCCTCTTTCTCCTCAGTCCGCTTCCTCTCTCTGAAAGGGATTGATGGTAACGACGAACTCCGAATTTCTCAGATTTTTCAGATATCTTCCGTCTTCTCTGCGTGCGTTGAGAAGCTTTGGATGCTCTGTCGAGCTGCATTAAATTGCCTCCTACGATCAATGACATTTATTGATTTGTTATTAGCACTGACACATATTATTATAATATAATGCAGGATCATAATATAATGCGCTTTCCTTAAAAGCAAGAGAACGCTCGTTTTTTTGTCAAGGCCATTTTATTTTAATTTGGTTCAAGAATGCTCCAGTTTGATTAAGAGGTTCAGAGCCGAAAACTAACGGTTTTCAGATGAAGGAGATTAAGGAGCAAAGCTTAAAACGTCGAAAAGGACGACAATCTTCGAATTTCTCGCAGTGTTCTTTCAGACAATTTTGTCTTTCCTATCCGCGACGCCACTGCATCACGGTGTGTATACTACACAGAAGACTACCGAGTGCGGCAGCAGCAGCAGCAGCTTCTGGTAGGAGCAACCGATCGCTATAGACCGCAGCTGCAGCATCTCTTATCTTTTGCCCGGGTGTGGTGTAGTTCTCTCTCTCTCTCTCTCTCTCCTTCTCTCTCTTTCAGTATATCAATTGGTAGCCTCATAAATCAGCGCCCGGGCGTATAACGACGATGCTGCGTCGCGTCGCGCTCCGCTCTGTTCTCGAGGCCGCATTCGGTCGTTGTACTCTCTCTCTCTCTCTCTCTGCTGCCTCTCTTTCTCTTAGTTGGTTACATTCCTCGGGGACGTTTCTCTCTCGCTCGCTGCTCTGTGTGTGACGAGAAGACCTCTACATATTAGATCCTCTGTTGCCGCGTATACACGCGTGTGTGTGTGTGTGTGTGTGTGTGTGTATGTGTGTACCTCGGTGTGTAGTTCCATTATTATTATCGTTCGAGGATATCTGGCGCGCATAATAACGAGAGCCCAGAGAGCCGAGAGAGTCGAGAGAGCCAAGAGAAAGAGAGAGAGAGTTATATGTATGCGAGAGCAGCGCGAGAGATCGGTTATAGGATCAATTTTTAGTCGGAGTTCAATTTTCACTCCTGCGGGCTTCTTCTTTGCGCTCTCGCGCGTGTTTGTGCCTGCGCACAGTGTGTGTACGTGCGTGTATATAGATTGTGGATGCCGCTCTGGGGGTTTTAACTTTTGACGCTCGATAATACGATGTTGGCTGCCGTTGCCGCCGATGTTGCTGCTGCTGCTGCTGTTCTCTCTTTGTTTTTTTTTCTTCTTTCTTTCTTTCTGCCGAGCATAAATAATAAAGCGTTCGACGCTACATGACGATAAGCAAATTGTTTTACCGAGCTGCCGTATTCTACGTCGAGTCCCTGGCACACTATCTTGCCCACGAGGATCTTTAGAAAACGCATGTGTTCTACTTTTTTTTCCTTCTCGACGGTTGGAACTATTTGTTATATTCTTTTTTTTCTCTTTCATTTATTTATGAATTCTTATCGCGGCGAAATGACCCTTTTGAGTTTCTCGGGTAACGAGAGCATATCGTTGGATTTTGCATCGCGTCTTAGTACATGGTAAAGGATTGAATAGCTTTATTCGAGCTCGGCAATTTTCAGCAAAACCAAACAAAATTCGAGAGCGGACGCTAAAACATATTTGAAAATTTTTTTATTCCGCAGGAACAGGTACAATGTTTCGAGTGCAATCAGATTAGGCCGTCGCTACCGGAGCTAAATTCTAAAAATGTTTTATTTAATACACTGCAGATATACACCGAGAGAAAAGCTGCAAAAGCTTTCGGTTCGCGCACACAAGTCCGCAGCGTCCAATTACAACTTTCGTATACCGGGGGAATGAAGCTAAGCTCCCACGTCAAGTAGCGCGCAGTAATCCTCGGCCCTCAATTCCACGAATCTCCCGATAATTAAACAAAAGACGTTGCACCCTTTACTCTTCCTCTCTCTTCCTTTTTCCCGCCCAAATCCCATACACGCGACTGATAAAAAAGG
Source organism: Megastigmus stigmatizans (assembly GCA_900490015.1). Classification (NCBI taxonomy): domain Eukaryota; kingdom Metazoa; phylum Arthropoda; class Insecta; order Hymenoptera; family Megastigmidae; genus Megastigmus; species Megastigmus stigmatizans. The sequence goes on from UELV01039048.1 coordinate 4,176, forward strand.
GAGAGAGAGAGAGAGAGAGGGAGAGAGAGAAATCGACACACACACACAGACACAATGGAAAAAATGGAGGAGAATACACATGAGTATTGGGCGCGTGAGATGCTGCCGTGGCGTCGCATCGTCGCGGTAGGCCACAGACGAAGAAAAGGGTCCCTCACTCCTGAGATCGGTCGGCGATAGGAGCCGCGAGATACCGGTCCGATAAGCCCTTTTAACCTAAACACCATCGTTCGTCTCGACGAAAAAGCAGCAGTAGCACCAGCATCGAACACACCCCGGGCCTGCAGCGGCTTTCAAGACCTATATATACCTATATGTTCGTCCTCGACTACAATCCAGTTTAAAAGTTCATTTTCCATTAAATAAACTGGTCGCTACGTGATTTGTCATATGGGCGTGAGTCGACTGAATTCATTGAGTGGGAGCAGCAGCTGAAATGGCCCGTCAAACTTTTCCCGAGTATCTTGGATAAATGAAGCGTGTCACAAGCTTTCGTGATTGGGGATTGTGGCACTTTATAGATATTATTTGCCTCTCGTGATTTTTTTGTAGCGATACGATGACGAACGATATTTTTACGCGCCGTATCAGATTTAAAAAAAAACGATGGAAAAAAATTAAAGTGCTACAAGTATACTTAGTCGTGAATAAAAAAATGTTTTCAAAGAAACGTTGCGCGTTGAAAACTGAAACTAGAAAGATCAATAGTCCACGGGAGATGGTCGATCGAATTATGTTAACCGTACACCAGAGCAGGCTTGGTTCGTTTTAACACACAATTTAAAGTTTCATGGGATTCCTACAATAATCACGTATACTGCAAAAACAAGCTGAAGAAAAGAGACATAAGCACACGTACACGCGCACGCGAGAGAGAAAGAGAGTGGAAAAGGAAGAATGGAAAGAGAGAGAGAGAGGAACCGTTGGGCGTGTTTAATCCGGACTCGATGCGTGTATTCCAAGGATATATATATATTCGAGAAAGAAGAGAGAGAGATACACACAGGAGGCGGAGGAGAAGGAGGAAGAGGGCTTGTCTCGTTTGTGCGCACGAGAGGATTTTCGTGCGCGCACTGCGAGACTTTCGCCCTGTTTATCTTTCATTGACGATGCTGCTGCTGCTGCTGCTGCTGCTGCCGGTCTGTTAGTGGAAAAAGGATATAGATGGACCGCGCGGGGTCGTCGCCGTTTTATCGAATGATTCGACAGCAGCGGAGCCTCGAGAGCCGCTCCTACTTCCTCGGCTTTCTTATTCTTATTCGAATTTTTCAGGGGGCACGGCTACGACGACCGCCCGTTCCGCACCGGCTATTTGAATTGGGAATTGAGTTATTTTGAATTATAAATTTATCGAGGGCTAAAGGGGATCGCGAGGCATTACTTGTGCGTCATTTGCGGATTATATGAATACTTTAGCTTTGGAAAATTCAATGGGCTCTGTGGAGTGTGCATGCCAAGTGGATTGGGAATTTAATCGTCGCAGCTTTTAATGTTGATTTTATTTATGGAATTAAATATTGATAGCTAGAGGGGGTGTCAGGGCGATTCGAGTCAATTGGATGATACGATTCTTCTACTATTTTCACGAAGCTCCTGTGCATCGTGCAAGTTTTATGTTTTGTGAATTGATTAGAACGGCCAAAAAAGTATTTGATTGTCTTCTAAGAGAAATACTTTTAATTTATAATTATTTTTAACTTATATAATGTGCGAAACAATATATAACATAGTGAATTTATCGAAATTTAATATATCGATAATAATACAATCAGAAAATTTTATTAGTGCAATATCAAATATTACAAGTTACAGTTTATGTTGATACTTCGGTGCAATATTAGTTCAAGATTCGCAACACCTTAACTTATCCGCTGGGCACGGCAACTCGATTAATTTATACAAACTTCCTCATTAACTCCCCATAATCACGTTTGTTTTCCTCCAACGTCCGGATAAATAGCACCGATTCGTTTCCATAGCCGAAGATAGGAAGCGACACGCGCACGGCGATCCTATAATTAAATCAGCCGAGAGATAGAGAGAGAGAGAGTGAGAGAGAGAGAGAGAGAGAGAGGGCAGTGGGAGGGTGGGAGAGAAAACTAAAATCCAGCTGTAAGAGTTATTTCTGAAAATATGACGAGAGGAATAAAAGGAATATGCAAGAGTCGAGCCGAGATAGAATAAGAAGGAAGCGAAGGTAATAGGGAGCGGGCGCGCATCATACTCTCAGACAGATAGAAGGAAACGATCTAAGGAAAGGGGCTTGGACAAGCTGCGCACGAGGAGGAGGAGGACGACGACGAGGACGACGACGAGGACGACGACGACGACGACGGGATGCACCGCACTCGAGCGCGTCGAGGCTCTCGCATATATCGAGCCGACATCTCTCCTCTCTCTCTCTCTCTCTCTCTCTCTCTCTCTCTCTCTCTCGTATAGTCCGTCGCGTATTTCGCATTATGTGCGAGACGACGACGCGGCTCTCCGTATCTCGCTGCCTCGATCCTGTAGGGATGACGAGTATCGCTTCGAAGCATCTCCAGTTCCAAGTATCTGTGTGTGTGTGTGTGTGCGGGTAGCCGAAAGCCACCCTCAGGCCTTTGCTTTCTCTCTCTCTCTCTCTCTCTCTCTCTCTCTCTCTCTCTCTCTCTCTCTCTCTTTCTTTATCCCTCCTCGGAGCGTCCTTCCTCTTAGCCGAGTTTTTGAAGATGTAATATCGCGAATGATTCGAGCGCAATTTCGTTTATGCGAGATAGTAAGGAAATCGACGAATATTGCCGCGCGCGTTCTATAGCGCTCGAGCAACATTATATATATATATAAATATAGCACTCGCTTAGCTTTCCTGTGCCTCCCCCTTCCTTTTATCTCTTTTACTCTCTGTCTTTATGCTAGAAAACTGTGGCAGCTACTTGTTTGCGAATGATTCGGATGGTTTGAATTCGTTGTATCCGCGATATAAACAATTTATACTTCGGTCCTTGTTATCGTGATTAAGTGTAGTAACCGTGAGTTCGATAACTTGACCACGAATGTTTTAGAGAAACAAAATCGAAACTACTAACCTCCTTCGTCGCTACTTCATGCTAGATCTTCGTATTGTTTTTTCGTGTCGACGAGACCACACGTAAAAAGAGAGACATAATATTTTTCAAGTTTGAATTTTTATTTTAAAACATTATTTATTTTTCTTTAAGAAATGGGGAAAAGACGGCAAAGTTGATCATCGGAATCAGAGGATAGAAAGAGACGAAAGAGACATAAAAATGTCAGCCATAATCGTCATTCTAGAAGACGTTTTTCCATTTATTATTTTACAACATTTATTTGACTCATAAAGTAATTATTATGGCGCTAAACAACTACACTTAATCACAATAACAAGGATCGAAGTATAATTCATGATCAAACGAACTTACTTGAAGTGAAGTTCGATCAGAATTATACGAGATCCTTGTTTGAGTGATTAACGCCCACCCTTTTTAATTAATGATATTTTTAAATTACATCCTCCCAATGTTAATAATTACTTTACAAAAACTCTAAAACGATATGAAGATCTAACATGAAGTAGCGACGAAGGAGGTTAGTATTATTTTGTTTCTCTAAAACATTCGTGGTCAATTTACCGAATTCACGGTTACTACACTTAATCACTCAAACAAGGATCTCATATAATTCTGATCGAACTTTACTTCAGGTAAGTTCGTTTGATCATGAAATATGAGGCTGTTATAATAGTGACTTCGTGGCTGATAACATTGAATAGCTTAGCGGTGGATGAATAAAATAATAGTATATGAAAATTTAAAGATATAGTTGAAATTTTTCCAGGCGAATCGGCAGTTTAATAACAAACAAGCAAATTTAGAAAATAATTGATTTGAATTACGAGTTTTGCGCGATGATAGTGCAATTAACGGAGTTTAAACTAAACTTTTAGGCAAGCTTATTAAATTTCTTGCAAAGAGGGATCGTATTCAGACCTTTCATCTCTCAGCTTCTTTTATGTAATTAAACGTGCATAGGCATATATGAGTTTTCTCTATCTCTCTCTCTCTCTCTCTCTCTCTCTCTCTCTTTCTTTCTCTGTGTCTCTCTCATATGTTCTTATTTGTAGTACGTGTTGTAAGTGAGCGAGGGAGAGTAGAAAAGTAAGATGGAAAGAGATTTGCCACGTTTAAAGAAATGTTACAAACGACTCGGTAACTAACAAAGAAAAGTCTGAATTCTACAGTTACTTTATGTTGCTCTCGCAAGTGCTCGTTGAATGAAACTTTATTAAATAAAGTGAAAATTTAAAATTTAATAAAGGCGAAAGTAAATTCGACTATATTCGCTTTTACGCATTTTATTGTGCTAGATTTTCAGTGTAGCGTACTGAATTAAGAATAAAGTGTTAATTAAAAATTAATTAATATTATTTAAAAATATTAAATTAATATACAGAAATTGAAAATCGTTAAGTTATTTCTTACAAGAGATAAATAATACGCGATATAGTAAAGAGGAATTTTCTTTCATGGACATTGAATTGTCAACATAAATTTAGCCACACAAAAATCCAACAGTAAGCCGCAGAAGGCATAAGTTTGAATTCCGAATCCTGACAAAGCGTTATTGAAACTTTAACAAAAAACACAGGATTCAAATACAAACGAAGCTGGATCTGCACAAGTGCATCGACCAAATCCAGAGCTATGACAAAAAGCTGAAATCCATACCTCGAAGGAAGACAAAACCCGCTCTCCGGGCTACCCAGAGCAAAAGCGAGCGAACAAGTTATCAATTTCAAAGTGCATGAAAACGAAAGGAAGGCCGCCGCCTCATATATACATTGCAAGGAGGAAGGGGGGGGGGAGTCGGGGCGCATACGCATGGCTCACCATAGAATTGAGCGCGCGCGCGGTAGCGAGAAAGAGAGAACCCGAAGCGAGAACGCGCGGAGAGAAGAAGCTACGAGACGAGGAGATCGTTTTTGCCAAAACGCGCGCTCCGCTCTCTTCCGCCGCTTGTGCGTGTGTGATGTGCAGTGCTGCAGCGCAGCCAACTCGGCGGATCGCGCACAAGGAATAGAGCTCTCCCCCAACCCAGCTTCCTCGTCGTCCCTTTCTTCCGTGACAATCGCGTGTATTCGAAGCGAGGGAGAAAGAGAGAACAACTCGAGGGCTCTCTCCGAAGAATGTCAACCATAGGGCGTGCACATGCCCTTGCTACTAGAGAGAGAGACAGAGAGAGAGAGAGAGAGAGAGAGAGAGAGAGAGAGAGAGAGAGAGAGAGAGAGAGAAGGAGAAGGAGAACAGGTCTGTTGAACTTCCTGCCCTGGCGATTCGTCTCTTCATTCATGAGGCTTTCGTGCGGGCTCCCATGAGGTTATACCCTTGCGCTGCACACAGAGAGAGCAGAGCGAAAAACTCGAATTCGATGTCGCCGTAATTCGTACGTTACGGGGACACGAGGGCCGCCTGAATAGAGACAAACCGGTATATTCATCGCATGTGTGTACCGACCCCGGTGGACTTTGCTACGCGTTCCCTCTTTCTTTTTTTCGGCCTCTGCGGTTCGACTACTGACGCACTGCTTCTGTTGCTGCTGCTGTTGCAATAGAGGACTGATCAAGATTTCTGTCAAATGGCCTGACTGCTAAATCCGGTGCCGACTATGTTGTATGTATAGCCGATTGATACTCTCCGCTTTGCGGTCCCGATCACCAATTTTTTGCTTCCCGCGAGGAGACCCATAAGTAGCCCCGTGAAAATGTCAGCTTTGGAAAAAAGTTCCCCATGCTTCCGCCTTTCTTTTGCGTGCGCTTGCGTATATATGCAGCGGCATAAACGAGTTTCGGCTTTGTTCGCGCGCTCTTTGCTTTTTCAAGGGCCATAGTAAAATTCATTGGGTTGCGCTGCTTCCGTTTTTTTAATTCTTTTTCTGGATCGACGTGCGTGTTTTTGGTAGATGCTCTTGTTTTGTATTTTCAGGGAAATTTGGGGAATGTGTTTTTTCAAGTACGCGCTGCTGCGACGCAGGAAATATATGATTTGTTTGTTTGATAAACGTTGCGTGTGAATTTCGAGTTGCACGCGCGAAATATATACTGCACCTCGAGTTACTAAGCTCGATCCAACATTAAATTTAGCAGAGAGCTGCAACAGTAATATTTTCGTTTACCCGTTTCTTTTTTGTATCTAATTAATTTTGGACGACGAAAAGGTTGTAGTTTTTCTCGCGAGTGCATATTCAATTACAAATTTGCGCTGACTAATATGTATCAGAAAAGAGGGCGCGCGTAATATAGTTTGCGAACATACTTTTTCTTTTTGCTCTTTGCGAGCAACGGAAGTATGCTTCAACCTCTTTTCAAACGCGAACCAGTTACCCTTCTGGAAATTAATATAGAACTTTTTTATTAGCTGTATATGTGTGTACATTTTCATTAGCTGCCTTTATATACAGGCTTATTTATATTAACTGCAAGTCATTTTCATCAAGAGAAGCCCAGACCTCATTGATAAATATACAGATATAAAGTGCCTGTTGTGAGACTTTCAGGCCGCACGCACCCTTGAATATATCCAAAATTAAGAAGAATCAAATTTACTGCAGGATAACAATTAATGACTAAAGGATATACAAAAGCTTTATTTTCCATTGAAGCGGTTGTTTGACAGGCATTACTTTACATCAATGTACTTTTTCTACTTATTTTTTAAGATACAAAATGTTTGAATAAAAAAAAATTCATAAAATTTTTTTTTCCATCTTCTTACTATTTCATAGATACAGTGGTACTAAGAACATTTTTAGAAATACTTTGTTTAGTCATTTTTTTTTGTAGAGTTAGGGGGGTAAATATTACTTTTAGCATTTCAAATTTTGAATTATTGAATTCAGACAGCACTACAAATTATTTTTGAGTATACTCAACACAGGTATACTTACATCAACCATGGCAATTTAAATCTCACTCGATTGAAATGTTCTACATTAAAAAAAGTGTCAGATCAATGAATAATGAAGCATTCAGCGATTTTAGCGCATTATCAGTCATTATAGCCAAGCAGTTGCCTCACATTCGTCAATCAGGTTTCGGAAAAAGTTCAATAATTCAGGTGTTCATAGCCACGGTAGCTCGACCATTGGACGGGTGAGCTAATGAAAATTTGATCACGAAAGCTCGTGGACACTACAATACACATTCAGCGACGCGTATATCTCTCCCTCTTTCGTTTTTCTTCGAGGCAGTGCCCCGGCCTGGATTTTTCCGCGTCCTGGGTATTTTTATAATTGATGCGCTGTAAAATCGATGCCACGCCGCATGGGAGTTGAACGGGACGCGAAAGGATGCGGAAACGACGTTGGCTTTAAATTACGTGGCTGTGCTGCAAATCCAATGTAAATAAGGTAGGAAACATTTTCGCGCGCAAGGTGCAGCTGCTTTTCTTTTTAACGATTTTTAATATTTCCATGCTTATATAGCATATGTTCGTTGCTAGTAGCGTAGCACCACTGCGTTTATGCGACTACAGATGTTTCGCTCGAATTGTAAAGTTTATCACATTCACGCTTGAGGCTTTTAACATAACGTAACAAAATGGCGTGATATGCGTGACGATAATTTTGAAAAGTGACGTTCCACGCGGGATCGGGAAAAATTCTTCGGAAAAAAATTCAACAGTTTTTATTTAAATGGGCATACTGGAATTTTTCAATTTATCACGCAGAGTTGAGAAGGTGGGTATAAGGGGTTGAGCCCCCGTGAAATATCGATCTTCACTCTGTAAAGGAAAACCATTTCACGTCGAAAGGGGGGGGGGGGGATCGTTTCTTATCAAGAGCGGGCGAAAATCCTTAATGCCTACATTAAAGCGATTCGAAACCCGCGCGCGGCCTTGTCGAATCTGACACCCCCATCATCCATTCGGCGCATTCGCGCGAGTATATACCAAAAAATACATTTCAATTCCCTTACACACCTCTTCACAAATCATCCCGCAGCGGCTCTTAATCAAAAGCCCATAGCCGAACACCTCGGCATAAAACGCACGCGGAATCGTCGCTTGGCAACCAAAATCGCCCCCCTCCCTTTCCTAAAACGCAATCGCTCAAATTGCGCAATCGGAGGAAGTAGCACGCGCGTCACCGCAATAGCATAGCAGCCTGCAGAACACACTCGAGGTGCTTCTTATCCTTCCGCGCGGAGTAGGAAATAATAAAAAAAAAAGAAAAAAAAAAAGAAAAGAGAAAAGAAGCGTGCGGCGTTGAGGCTCGCGTCAGATACAGCAAGAATGAGCACCCATTGTGTTTCGCGAGTCGCTCCTCTCGCGTATACATGCCAGAGAGAGGAAGAGCTGCTGCTGCACAAGTGCCACCGTTGCGACTGCACACGCACACAGTCTGGGAAGAGGGAGAGAGAGAGAGAAAGAGAGATGGTTGACGTGTGTACAACGGGGAAGGACAGCCGAGTCGGCGGTACGAGGTGCACATAGAAGTAGATCCGCGATATCCCGCGCTCTCGCGGTGCACAGTAGCAGCGGCAGCCCTTCGTTCTCATGGAACCTTCTTCCGATTTGCGCGAGCCCCGACGTCAGCTACGTGCCTACTCACTCGCGACTCTGTCTCTCTCTCTCTTTCTCTCTCTCTTTCTGCTTATATCCTCTTCACCCGCGCACTCGGGGAGCACCTGCACCAACGCGCGTATATATATATACGCTGGAAAGCGCGTGCGTCTGCGTGACACTGCGTCGAGAGAGAAGTAGAGGCTTTGTGCACCGCGGCGCGAATATCATTCGCTCTCTTTAGTCTGATTCTCGTCTCTCTCCCCTCTTTCGTTGGGAGACTTGGGCTCCGTGCAGCAGCGACGCTTCGCGAGAGAAGAGCCAATGCAAAGGCATTCCGCCGAGGGAGATTATATACCTTCGTCGAGAAATACCGATCCTGTCTCCCGGCATTTCTTTCTTTTTCCTCCCCCTCCACAAACACTCCGAGTATCCACCTTGAATTGTATTGCAAGTGTAAACGTGTTTTGGCTGTGCCATCGTCTTGAAGCGCGTATAATATGTATTTACTTCTGGACCATTTATCGAAAAACTTTCATATAGCTGTTCCGAAATGCGTAATTGGGCTTAAAAACCTTTTGGACAGCTGAATATTCAAATAGAGGACCGCTTACTTTCCCTTGTAAAGATTTTGAATTTTCGCAGTATCTCCAAAATTGAGGGAGCTATATGTATAGCTGTACGATAAACTGAACATAGTTCGATTCTTAAAATTCAAAGTACTATTTGATGAAGCAGTTTGAATTCTCTCTGCATGCTTTGCGCACGTGCCGATTAAAAAATTGTACTTCGTTTATCCTTTAGAAATGTAGCCGATGAAATAATTTAGACTGGCGAAAATCCGGCAGCATCTTATCAGCGTAGCACATTTCGCCAGTGCGCAACCAATCGATCATTTAAAAAAAAAGTATACATCTCTCGAGCAACTGTACGCACTCAGGTATATGCACAACGGATCAGGAAAGTTGTAGAAGCGTCTTCGCTATATATGCATCCCCTGGAGCTCAAGTTTGCGTGTATAGGCGGCGTTGGTATATATCTCTTGACGTTGACGTCGTTCGCTCTCGAGAGCAGACCAGCCACGGCACCTGCACATGCATACTCTTTCCTGCTCCTTCTGTTCTCCCGCGGAATGCGAAGAAAGGAGAGAGCTCAGTGAGAGGAGCCGCGACATTAGGCAACGCAGCATCTCGCCGCCGCCGCCGCGCGAACTCGAGTGATTGACGTGCATATCCTCGGCGCATTAGCCGCAAAGGATGCTGGGGACAGAGTCTCTCTCTCTCTCTCTTTCTCTCTCTCTCACTCACTCGCGAGTTATACGGCGGCACCTCGGCATCGGCACGCCATTGTTCGCTCTCTCTCTCTCTCTCTCTCATTCTGTCTTCGTCTTTAACGTAGAGCTGCTGCCGCTCGCTCGCGCGGGAATACTCTCTCCCTGAAAACAATCGGCGGCGTGTATACGCGCGTTAGCGCTCGAACCCCCTATGTGTCAGCGATTCTCCTCGTCCTCTTCTTCTTCTCCTCCTCCTTCTTCTTCTTCTTCTTCTGCTTCTTCTTCTTCTTCTTTTTCATCTTCTTCTTCTTCTTCTTCTCGAGCGTCGTCGTCGTCCCTGGGCAATTTCGATTTGCGCCGTACACGCACATTCGTTTCGCCTTTAGTCTCTCTCCCTTTTGCTCTTCTTATTTCAGCTCTACCTCACGCGGGACGACTCGGCTTGCTCGTCGTCGACGTCGTCATCGCAGCGCAACGATTCAGCCAGGCGGTATCCTTTAAATTCACCGCGAATCACTCGACGTCCTGGAGGCACGTACACAAAGTCAACCACATAGCTTGTGCTTGGGACTTTGAGTTTTTTTTTTATAATTGCTGTACAGCCAATGGTGTTCGTATTTGAAAGCGGTAATACAGCGTTTAATTTTTACAGTCGATACAAGTTTGGAATTTCAAAAGAGTATTTGATTACTTAATGCAAAAGGAAAGTTATAAGACATATCCGCGTGATTTAAAATCTTGATACTTAGTACACTTGATTGTTGTTCCAACAATTACCTACTCTCAAAGATCTGATGAAAGAGCTTATTGAAGCTTTTGTTGATAATTTAATTGGATGAGTTAAACAAAAGAAGTGTACTGTTGATTTTCACTTTTTATAATTTATTTATTCATATACTAATGAAATTAATGGTACCTATATCCTATATATAAAAATTATTGATGGATCAGATTTACAATTAACGAGATAACATATGACGTTGCAATATTAATTAGCGCAACTGGTTTGCAATTCACCAATAGCGAAACTCGCTCGTGCGGATGTAAACGCTTCTAATCCCGAATCCCAAGCTCTAAGAAATTCAACAATAGCTCTCTCGCATATCCCAGTAACCCAAATCCGCCCGGTCAGCGACTTTTCAATCCTTGTACCGCGAATATATACCCGCTCGCATAACACCGCTCAACTTGCAAATTTAATTTAGCGCTGCAGAGCGTATACATTCCTGCTGTTCTCTTGGCTATACTATCGTGTTAGCTGCAAATATGATATGCAAATTTTACCTAGAGCTGTGCACTCGGTATGTGTGTGTGTATGTACACATGCCAGAGATGCGGACCGACGAGTATACACGCGGCCCTTGTAACGCGAAAATGTACTGGCACTCGTTACGATTCCATCCCCCCCTCCCCATAAAACGATATCGAACGGCTGGAGCGATCTGCAGGCGGCAGCCACTGCACTGATTAAATTATAAAAGGAATTCGCGCGCGCAACCTGCCAATTTCGTCTCTTTTTCAGCTCTCTCTCTCTCTCTCTCTCTCTCCTGCAAGAGAATCGAAGCCGTGCAAAATAAAAGGGAAAAATAATACTCGCATTGCGAGAGAAAGAGAGAGAGAGAGAGAGAGAGAGAGAGAGAGAGAGAGAGGACGGTCATACGAGTGTATCGTATCAATTTTTAACGCAATATCAGCTCTTGTCTCGTATCTCCTCTCTCTCTCTCTCTCTCTCTCTCTCTCTCCACCTCATTTTTTTCATCCTCGTTTTGATGTACGCTAACCAGAAATTCTGAGCGGTCCAAAAAACGCAGTGCACTCGGGGATATTATAGCGGCGAAGCCCATTTTCTTTAGCGCACGCCGATGCGGCCAACCTGCAATTACACACGTCTCGCGCGTAATACGCGAACGAGAGAGAGAGAGAGAGAGAGAGAGAGAGAGAGGGAGAAAAGGAGAAGGAGAGGAAAGAGTCAGAGGGGCCCCTGAAACCAATAATACGCTGGCCAGGGTATAAAAGACGCGCCTCTCTTATTTCTGTACTTTCCTCTTATACTTTTTTCTCCTCTCTTGCGCCCAGCTCTTGGCCGTACGAGTAAGAGAGAGAGAGAGAGAGAGAGAAGAGAGATTTTTCGAATCGTTTCTGTTCGCTGCTGCTTCCGCAGCTCCTCCGTCGCAAATCTTCTTTCTTATTATCGCCCGGTCTCGCGCCTCGTTGCCGATTGCAATTTTCGCTGGCACTGCTCGCTCTCTGCTCACGAAAGCTCGAAAAAGAGAGAGAGAGAGAGCGAGAGAGAGAGAGAGCGAGAGAGAGAGAGAGAGAGGGAGGGAGTAGAGGTTCGACTACATGACAATCCGTCGTTGTATTTCACTGTCCGCTCGGTCGCGCGAATTGAGTTAGTCGCGTTTCACTTTTCACCAGTCAAATAAAGCACCGAGCTTCATTTAAATCCTGTCGAATCGTAATTCAGCGCACTTTTGAAAACCGCGCGCGCCTGTGCGTGTGCTCACGCGGCGCACGTGTCAGCTCGTGACATGCTTTCTCTCTCTCTCTCTCTCTGCGTATATACAAGAGCAAGAGAGAGAAAAGAGAGAAGGAACGAGCCGCGCGTTTTCTGCTGTTTCATATTTTTATCGCCTCCCTTCGCGGATCTCGTTTTTTTTTCTTTCGCCGCGCGTTTGTTTGAGTTAAATATTTTTATTTCGACGGCGGTATATGTTCGCACAATGAGCGAAACAACTGATTCCGAAGAAATAGAAGAAGAAAAAAAAGAGGCGTTCCGAACGCGTGTAATTTACTGGCAAGTCTCGGACGGGTTTCAGTTGTTGAAGGTCTTCGCTTACGCCGTTCGTTTCGGCCTGTATGGATTTTCGGCGAGAGACACGATATATACTCTTCTTGCTGACCGGCTTGCAGGAGTAAATAATAATTACTTTTGTTTCGTTCGGATCTTCTCGCAGACAGACTTATTTTACGCGATACGCGCTGTTCGAAATAAACTCGATCGTTTTTTTAACAGACGAACGACAGCAGAAAAGAGTTTAGTCCGATCCGTTTTAATCCGACAGTCGACGGGGGGATTAGCATTAAAATTGGAAGATCGCGGTGTGCAAAGAGAAAAAAGAATCTGACGAATGTTCGTTTTTCTGTGTATCCCAATATAATATAAACATCGTCGAAAGGCAAGACGCCTCGCTATCGAATTATGCAACACTTATACCGAACAGACGTTGAGGCTCTACGCCAAAAAGTATTATACACGCGGTATATATACATCTCTCTTTATATAGAGCAGCAGCAGCAACAGCAGCAACTTCTTCCCCTCCTATGGCTTTCCCCTCGCGGAATCGACTTTTCTACTTATCGGGTATCAGTATTGGCGAAAGTTTTCCTTGGAGACTCTGGGGCGCGCATCTCGGGGATAGCTCGCGCGTCTATTATACAGAGAGCGGCCTTTGTCTATCTGTAGATATATAGCAGGCAGGGAGGGTAGGAGAGTCCGTTTTACTAATGGACCCTCTTCTCGCCTGCGTGCAAGAGCGAGAGAGAGAGTGAGGAGGTCGAATGTCCGTTTTGTCTGTCTCGAGTGTCTGTGCACCGGCTCGTTTCTATCCCTACTCCTTCTCTGTCTCTCTCTGGCTACCGCTCTCTTGACTTCCTAGCGCAACCAAGATATATAGCCACACGGCGCCTCTGTATTATGCATTCGTGCGTAAACAGAATTACGGAATCGGGGAGACGTTTCGGAAATCCGAGCGATGTTGCTTCCTCCTTTGCTCCTAGCAATGTGTATGTATATATATAGATACATATATCTATCGATGTCGCTAGGGCCGGAAATTCAAAATTCAGGATTCGTTCCGCGTCCGCGCGAGCCTGTGTACATATGGTGATGATGTTATCGGGACTAAGAGACTTAGCGATCGATGGATTTTCTTCTTGACCGCGAGCGACAAGTGTGTAAAGCTGAAGCTCGAGCTGATAAAAGACCTTTTTCTGCTTTTGCGTGCGGAGAAATTCCCGCCTTGTCAGTTCACTTCGTCATTAAGAAATCTTAATGCATTCACACGATAACTGCAATTTCAGTACATTTTCCACCAAAGATGGAATTGTATTTTTTTTTTGTGAAAAATTTAGCTTCGTATGCACGTTTATAATAATATATACCTTCCAAAATACTTTCCCCGAATATCAGATGACTCTTTTTTTCCGCATACGTCGATCACCCTAGTAATCTCCATAGCGAGAAATGCGATAACCCTTACCCGTAGCCATATCTTACACTCACCAAAGCTTCTTGTTTAACTTTATTCGTACCATCAAGCGTTTTCAATTTCTTATCATCCGATAGCATTCAAAGTCGCACGGCACTTGAGGTGCAGAGGTGGTAGGCGGTGCGGGATATCGATAGAATATAGAGGGAGTGAAAAACCGCGAGAGCACGCGCAAAAAAGCTGAGACGTCAAATATTTTTACCCGGGTCATATCGATTCCACCCTCGCACTTTCTCTCCCCACCCTCCTCCTCTCTCTCTCTCTCTCTCGGCCGCGCGGCGCATTCGAAAATCCCGAAGGAAGACACGAAAACGAAGCCCAGGCTGCGGAGAGGAGGGAGAAGGAGGGAGAAGAGAGAAGAGAGAGAGAGAGAGAAGACGACGGCGGTCTTCGGAGAGCTGGCACGTCCTCGTTGTACGTGCAAAAATACGAGTGTTCCCGTCGTGCCTCGTCGTCTTCGTCCTCCTCTCGCGGCGCGGCGTCAAGCCTGCAGTGAGCGAGCGATCTGCGCCATCGAACCCACCTTGTTCGGCCTCTCTCTCTCGCACTGCACACCGGCACACGCGAGCCGAACATCCAATCGCATTTGCATCTGACGACGCCGCTGACAGACGTGAGCGCAAGGGGCTCAGGATTCGTATCGCTTCTTTTATCCCTTCCTCTCTCTCTCTCACTCTCTCTCTCTCTCTCTCTCTCCGTCTCTTGTACTCTTTTTCTTGCTTTCGTCGCAGTTGTCGCTGCGCTACTGTAAATTGCGGGGAAGAGGAATACGCGAGGCTCTATTCTTTTCCTTGCGGCATGCTATAGAGGCTCTGAATCGTTGCCGCTCTCTCCTCTCCTCTCCCTTCTGGCTTTTTGTCGGGCTCTCTTTCTCTTCGCATCTCGAGCAATTCTCGCGCATGCCGCCTCTCTCTCTCTCTCTCTCTCTCTCTCTCTCTCTCTCTTGCTCGCTCGCCCTTTTCTCTGTTTGCTTATCTGGAGCCCGGGATTGCTAGATGTCTATAAGACTAAGCTTTTGAAAAATAAATCCTTCTTAATGCACTTCTCGTGTTTAGTTCCTTACAGACGCGAGCTTCTTTATTTACTCACTTGGACGGGATTTGTTTTTCGGGGTAAGAGGATATTGCTTTTGTTATTATTTGCCCTGTTAGACATGAGTTAATTCGATTTGGATGTCTTGTTGATTCTGAAGTTGCAGATATCTGGTGCTACGGTTGGACGCTAACGGATCTATGAAAATTTATTCATCATAAAGTTTACATAAAGTTGGTTATTCAATTGACTTCATTCATTTAATTCTAAAACACCTCGAAATACGTAAGGAGACATGTATCTTGTTTCGAGTTGTGTTGCATAACGTCGAAAGTAATTTGTTTACAAAAAATCTTGTGAATTGACCAACTTGTCGGTTCGTTTGGGTCTTACGTTGTCAATTCCAATTCCAAGTCAAAAGTGGAAATAGAAGGTTTTCCTGGTTGATTTTTAATTATATAAAAATTGAAATTCTTATAATATATTCTTTTACGGCAAGAATTTCGAGTTACCTTAAAGTAATCAAGTGGTATTATTAAGTTAACTACTCAATTATGAAATACTAATTGACGCCCTTCAAAAATCCATTTTTAATCACCTCCATATTTTTAATATCCAGATTTTTTGTGTTCGAGATATGTCAATTTAAAGTTCGCAAGCATTCAAAACCACACTTGTTTGAATTAATAATGGATTTTGAAGGGTGTGTTAAATACTTCATAAAGCCGCTTAACAAAATAACGAAAAAAGCTTTTAGCTTCGTACTTTTGGAATTAGAATCTCAAAATACGTAAGAAGGCATGTGTGTCTTGTTTAGAAATCAGAGTCTTTTTTCTTTTGTGGGCCATTGTATAATTAAAGATAGGTTGGTTTATAACAAGAAGCGGAAAGCAGGTATTGATCTTCAAAGGGTTATGAAACGCTCTGGGCTGCTGTATATATTGTTGAGAGAGAGGGAGAGAGAGAGGGAGGGAGCAAGAGGGAGTTGATGACGTCTACATGGGGAAGCTGTTGCAGCGCGGTATCGGTTCATTGCCAGCCCACTGCACAATAGATACTGAATTATTGCAAGTGCACAATTTAAATCGAATGCAGAGGGGTAATTGGCCGAGACGTTACACTAACCGAAGCTTTCGCTAAGACATTATTGTCTTGGATAATGGCTCTACCAATGCCGGTGTTATTGGCCTTTGCCTGTAGTCTCGCTCATCCGGGTAATCACTGGGTCTTTGTGCCATTGACACTCTCTCATCATTCTCTCAAATGCGTGAAATCTGTTGGTGGAATAAATTCCATCAGCGCACCCGCGACGAGCTCTATATCGAGGATACAATTTCATTCGTAACCAATTAGTAAACCGCAGAGGATTGACGATCGGTAATAGGGGTATCGGTTACATAAATTCATAATAGCATATTTCCATTATACGAGGCAGTTTCATTTCTAATTATATCTCTCGTGCATGAATCGCGTTTCCTCATTTTCAAAAGGAGTATACTGTAGTATTGCCTTGTAATTTTATAAACCCCATGGTACACGTGCGCGCGTCAGTCCTGATTTATGCCGAACAAATAAATAGGAATCTCTTCACTTGTTCAATGTGACATTAATGATCGTGTCGTGGAGCAAATGAAATATTTCATTTCTCCCAATAGCTTGAGTACACACAGCTTCTGTTTACCTATAAGCGACAAGAATCGCAGTGCATCCCTCCGTACCGCAAAAAGGACATTTCGATAAGTGTGTCCTTTGGAAGGGGCGTAGTCCATAAGGTCCGTGAACCCAAAATCAACAACAAAAATTCTCTATACATCCTTTTCGTCAGTATAAGACGTATATAGATGTTTATCGGGTGTCGGAGCGTCGCTCAACGTCTGTTTGCTCGTCTCTCTTGTCTCGGGCTCGCAGCTCCAAATCCTTATTTTTTTCGTCATGATCTCCAGTATAGAGTCCTCGGGTCCAAACTCGCAATATACATATAGTCTCCAACTGTATATACATACATGGATGTAGACTCGGTGCAGTTACTCGGGCGACAATAGCCAAGAGGCGAGTATTTATAAGAAAAGAAGAGCGACAGCGGCGCCGGCCGCCGGCTTATCCTTTCTCTATTTCTTCCCTTTAGCTCGCAGTATCGCTGTCCCTTTTCCTTCTTTTCTTTTTTTTTTTGGAACGGGGATGGGGGATGAGAGAGAGAAGAGGCGATTTTCGAGGAGTGCACCAGCGCACCGAGCTTCGTATAATGCCCCGACGTCTATATATACACCTTGGCTTTTCCGCGTGCACCGAAATAAAATAGCTATTGCTGTTATTTACTCAGCTTGAGCTGTGCGCGCGTGTTATATAGGGTTCGCGTATACACTTCCAGAGCTGCCGCGCCCCAGAAAGATAGATAGATAGAAAGTGGAAAGAGAGAGAGAGAGGCACGAAAATAGCCCCTTGTTTGCTCAGGATCTCTCGCGCTCATGATTCAGGGACAATTCACACAACAAGTGAGGGAGCGAGAGAGAGCCTGTGCAAAGTAATTTTCTGTTTACCCAACGTATGAAGGGATTTCCCTGTTCCAGGGGGAGTGAATATCTCTACTTCTTCATCCTCGTCTTTTTTTTTTCTTTCCGAAGACGCTGACTTCATTACATTGTATGTAGCTTCCATCTTTATGCTTGCGCAGAACCAACAAGTTCGATGGCCAAGGAAGAGTAGGAAGAAGCGATTGTTCCCAACTGCCGCTGCCTCTTCTTGGCTCTAAGGGCTTTTATATCGTAGTTGTTATATCCGCGCACGGACAAAGCTCGGCGCTACTTAAGACATTAAAGAGATTTCTCCGGAGGGGTCGCAAAAGCGCACGAGCAGATGGATAAAAGAAATTCTAGTTGCTCGGCTGGTGAACAAACTTCGCCAGCTCTGCTCCCAACCCTTTTTCCCCCCGCGATCTTCTCATGGCTATATATACTTGGTTTTTCTTGCTTCCGCGTCGCAGCACCGGTCATCCCTTTCATTTCGGCGCAACGCGGGCTTATTGTTATAATCCATTGCTTTTGCAGTTGCGCGCTGCAGATTGTTTTCTTTCCCGTCCGAGGTACGCGATCCGATACTCGATTATTTTCTCTTTCGTATATATATCGTTGATTTTTCTCCCGGAGAAGCAATTTCTATCGATTTGAGCTTTAATAACTTTGCATAAGCGAGCGATTGATTTTATTAATAAATAAATAAATAAAAGGCTGCGTAGGAAAGTTATGGCGTGTAGTTAAGGTTTTGTAGTGTGTTCTTAGACGCGTTCGGCGTATTTTAGTGCGCCGCGGATTCAGAAACTTCTTCCGATAAATGGCTTTTCGATAGACTTTTCATGATCCACTTTAGCCCCATGGAAAGTATTTATTTTACGCCCTTTATTTATGGACACTGAGCAGCCATAAAATTGGATTGTTCCATAATTAAATATTTCTTTCGCATTCCATAAATTCAAATTGTTTGCTATTAATAACAAAGTTATTCAATCACATAGTTTTATAGCATTGAAATACCCTACTTTTTACAACCATCCCGATCCTATAATTAATAAAGAAATTTATTAAAAACGGATTTTTTTTCTAATTCTACGTATCTTTCTAAACGGAAGCTGCGAGAATTCGCCGAAAATAGCCATTTTATACGTCCAAGCATACAAGGTGGAAAGAAGTAAATTAAATGAGCTTGGCTCACAATTGAATCCATCCCTCATTTCCTCGCGGTATATCTATAGTGCAGAGGGGGCATTAAACTTTCAGACCAATTAAATTTGCATCTCTCGGCTCCAAGACCGATTTAACTTTTCTCTCATTCGAAGATTGACCTCCTGGACCCATAGCCCTACAAATTCGCTCAGCTGCATTGTACCTATATATATATATCAGAATCAATCTAAGGAAACTTTGCTTAACAATTTTTTGGAATTACACCGTACTTCTCGTCTATGTGTGTTCCTTGCTATATATGCTCTTAAAAGCACAAAACGATCCCGTATACGATATATATAGGGGCCATAGGCATGATGGTATTCAATCTAAGAGGCTTTCCGTGCGGGAAATTCGCGCAGCTTTTACGATCGGCCCCATTGTGAGTCGAGAATACAAACGCGCCGCCGCACATAGACATGCGCGTATAACACTATACAACATGTATAGAAATACACAAAGGATAATAAGACAACGAGGTAGCTTCATTCGGAGAACTCGAGCATCTCCCACTCTTTCTCTCTCTTTCTCTCTCTCTCTCTCTCTCTCTCTCTCTCTCTCTCTCTCTCTCTCTCTGTTTCACCAGCAGAAATTGCCCCGGCGATAGTAATAATCGCTAATTAGATTTGCGCGAGGTGCGCGCACGAGTGTTCAAGGAAAATCGCCGACGCTGCCGACGCCGCCGCGATTGCGAGAGACGCATTGTGCGCTCCGCACGAGGAAGTTCTCATTATTACCGTAAATTACGATTCAAGAGAGTTAAGGATCGCCTCGCGCTCTCCTCCCCCCCCTCCTCTCTTTCTCTCTCTCTCTCTCTCTCTCGCTCTCGACTCGTTTTAATTTCGCAGTTGTATACACGAAAGCAGCACCGTATAAGATGCTATGTATATGGAGCGATGGAGGCACACGAGGTGCGCGTGACGTTACGCGCTTGTTAGCCATTACTCATTTATTGTTATCGCCGCGACGAATCTGCGTACACACACACATATATACACAGTTGGAGAGAGGGAGAGAGCTAAAATAGCCGCAGATGCGCCTCCATTTGCTTCTTGGTCTCGTTCACCTTGATGCACTTGACGCGGCGTTGTTCTGGCGCAGCAGCAGCAGCAGCAGCAACGCCAGCGCATGAATGGGGGGGATTACGAGGGTGGAGATAGCGGCGAGCTCAGCTAATTCACAGAAGACTGACGTCTTGGCAGTTACGTGAGATCTCGCGCCCCTTTTGTCTCCGGTCAACGCTTCTCTCCCAAGAATTCCTAGCCAGCAGCTCTCTTATATATGTATACAGTAACTCTAGCTATACTATTATACGTATATACTTCTCTCTACTGTATTTCGCTCTTGCTCTCTCTCTCTCTCTCTCTCTCTTTCAGGTATCGTCTAAACAGAAATAGACGCCATTGAGGCATTCCAAGGATACGCCGGCACGAGGATCGCGCGCATAGATGCAGCGGTGCAGCGCAGCGCGCAAAGCATATACGGACCGAGCCTTTGCGACATTGTAGTCAAGTGATTCTGTTTTGACACTCGAGCTTGAAGGACCGAGGAGGAGGAGCAGTGAGCCATGCTATGCAGTCCCAGTCTTAGAAGCTGCGCGTGCCTGCAGTTGATTAATGACGCCTTTGTAGATCTATATACGTTTATATATCGGATATGCACTGTATGCGCTATAGTCGAAATCCGATGACAAATTCTGACATTAGAAGAGAGTGCGAGAGAGAAAGGGAGGGAGGATGAAAAGCTAGCTTTTAAAAGCTTCATTGTCGAGGGTGTGCAGATCGCACGTGCAGCAGCAGCAGCGATGGACGTAACACGAGAAGCTACACACTGCCCTGCCGCGCGAGAGAGTGTGTATAAGGGGAAATTAGAGTACGTCGCTGAGATTGGGGGAAACGATTGCTCCGACGTTACTTTTGCTGCTGCTGCTGCTGCTGCTGCTGCTGCTGCTACGTTAGTTGTTGCCCCTTTTTTCTTATTTATTCTGCATTAGCGTGTTACGTTGCAAAGTGGGCTGTTTATATACGCTGGAGGTGGAGGTGGAATGGTATGACCGTATACTGGGCATTTTCGATCGATCTTGTATTCTTTTGTTTCGTTCGGTCGCTTTAGCTGAGCAAACTTATTATGTACGCGATGGGGAAATTGTTTTTGTTCAAACGATTTGTACGCAGCGGTAGGAGATGCGTACATTCTTAAGTCAATAGTATTTTGATATTTGGAAGTGCTTATACTTGCCTGCATAAAGTAGCAATATTTCCAGGACTGATATAACATAACACGCATCTCAAATAGTAGGAAGGTAAGCAAATGGTATAGTTAAGATTGAGAAACTATAATTGTGAAAAAGGTCTCTTCCAAAACTGATTAACTAATGAGAACTATATTATAGGTCCACTATACATACACAATCATAGCAATCAAATGATGAACGGAGATTCATGGCACAGAACAGTCTATCAACTTCCTCGAGCTTTTTTTTTCTCTAGCAGCTTAAGCATGACGTGAAAACGCAACGGCCCAAGAGCACCGTTCCATTAAAATAAAGCAAGCACTTAATAAATATTATATAAACTCGCCGCGAAGAGAAATGTCGAGATTCCCTCTCTTTGTGTCCCCCCCCCTCCTTCCACCGCTAGAGAGAGAGAGAGAGAATGGACTCGTTATATTATTTTCTTTTCCAGACACACGAGAGCTTTAATATTTTCCAAGCTCTCGTCTCCACGGAGTGCGAGCACCCTTTTATTCCATCAAAGAGACGACAAAAGAGAAGTGTCCGCGCTCGAAAGTTCATTAGAGACTCGTAAAAGCCGACGACGTCGCCGTCACCACCACCGCGGCTGCCAATTTTGATGGCTGCGACAGATATATATATAAGTTTTTGCGACCGCTACGACGACGACGACGACGTCCGAACGAAAACACGTCAGCAAATGTATGAAGGAAAAAAAGAGGGAAGCAGCAGTAGCAGCAACTCCCTATTCTTGGGAGTTTTATGTCGCGAGATCTCGCCGCGATGAGAGAAGCAGCGCGGGTACGGGCAGCGAAGCACAAAGTGGCGACAAACCGCCTCGGACTCGATGGAATCCATAAACGCCGCCGCCACCGAAGTGGCCGCCACTCGTAAAGCTACCAAGAAATACAGCTGATATTTTTCTAGGCCGCGATAAGAGAGATAAAAAGGAGCAAGACAGAACGATTGTGTGGGTATGTACGCGCGCGCGACCGTGTCTATCTCACTCTCGCTATATCCTTATACCGATAGCGCGGAGTAATAAAAATCCTACTTTCGAGCGATTTGCCCATCTCTCTATCCGCGTCTCCTTGCCCCGCTACGGACTTTGTAATCCTCCCCCCGCGACGCGACATCGGCGAAGCGCGCGGAAGGACATCGTAAAAGGAGGCAAATCAATCGATTTTGTCTCGCAAGTGCGTGGATCTCTTTCTTTTCTCTTTCCTCCTGCTAACCTGGCCCTGTCTCGTGCGTTAAGAGTCCCATAATATATATATAGAGCTTATAGCCCGAGCGAACGAGTGTGTACAGCGGGAGAGGAAGTGGAAGAAGAAGAAGTGGAAAAGCTGCGGTGGAGAGGAGAACAGAGAGAGGAGAGATCGGCGGAATAGAGATGAAGGCTGAGCAAACATTAAGTTAAAAGTGGTAGAAGGAAAAGGCAATTCGTGAGGGTCATAAAATGGCTCAGCGCTTGCTATTTGCCCCCACCTAGCTGTACGATGTTTGCTTTATCCTCGGCAAGTTTCACATTGCGACGACACATAGACTCGCTTTCTTGGACCTTTGCACGCGCGCGCGCTCTCTCCCTCTTCTTCCCTCTTCCTATCCTCTCTGTCCCTCCTGCGCCCCACCGTATATAAAAAGTAGATTATTCGGAAATGCTGGACGAGCCTAAGCACCGACTGATGCCGAGATAACTCGAGTTTCCTCTTGTACTTCTTTTTTTCTCTTTTTCCGCGGAACTGCCGAATGGTTATTTTCGGGGCTAAAGAGGCTCTTTTATGGGGGAAAAAATGTTTCAAGGCCTTTTAATGGCTTGCGACTGGGTCTGTACAGTATGAAAAGAAGCGCTCGTTTTACTGGATGGTGGTAAAGGGTTCCTGTTTCGTTTTTTTTTTTTTTTGGAAATAGAAGAATATTTTTATTGGTTGTTTATTTTCACGGAATTTTTTCCTGCCTGCTAGTGGCTTTCGAGTAACGTACAAATTTTTTTTACTAGACTTTTTTTTTAGTTTTTTTTTTTTCAATATTGCAAGGAATGTGAAGTATTTATGAACATACTAAAATAAAGAAAATTTAAGTTTGTAGTGGATCCATGTAATCAAAAATAAATGTATTGAATAACAAACATCTGGAATATAGAAATATAACAAGTATTTTCACTTCATGTAATTCGAAGAATGCTTTAATCCATTATCATATAATTTTATTTGATTACGTGCAATGTACTTTCTTAAGCTATTTTCTTGCAATTATTATGCATTACAAAATTAATTGTCGTAAATGAATACAATAAAGTAAATAGAAAATGTTTTACGTTGTTAGATAAACAGCGTTCATGATGCCAAAAGAGAGAGAGAGAGAGAGAGAGAGAGAGAGAGAGAGAGAGAGAGAGCGAATAAAATAATTGGTGGAATAGTAAACATGGGCTTAAAAGTTCTTCGTTTAAATCAAAACAATAAAGTTGGTGAAATGCAGGAAACCTTGCACTATGAATTGCCTTTAATAGTACAGTATATTTTAACCATTCTGTGATGTAGTACATTAATCAAGCCAGTTGAAAAAGATAATCTAAAGGTAATAATAATTTAATAGCAGGATAGCATAGATCATAATAAATGAAATCTTAATGGCATCGACTTAGGTGGGCATAAATTTCCATTAAAATACATCCCGGCAAAAATCGTAAAAACTAATGGAATTTCCAAGTAGAATATAGCGAATTTTATTTTTCTGTTTATGCCCGAATACAAAACTCTATCTACAGTGCATTTTTCAGTCACGATCATACATTGCGTAATCAAACGAACAGACACATTATATCTCAATAGTCATGATACTAACATGTATTTAAATACGATTACATACATGACGCGCATCTTAACAAAAATCTTTTACAATGAACGTAAACGAATTTTATTGGTCAAAAAATATTTAAGGTTCTCCGTGCGATGATACGAGCTTTATCAAATTCCAATAAAAATCCTAATTTCTAATCTCTTCCCACAATGCATACCGACATTTATATTCATTGCTCATTCGCAACATAAATTAAAGCTTAACCGAATCAAATAAATTGAGAGCTCATAACAATCACATTCTCTTATATAATCATCTACAATGGATAACCTCGAAATCAATTTGAAGTAATACTCATTAATATCGCAAAAGCACTATTATCATAAAATCCATCGTAAAAACGAAAAAAAAAAGGATGCGCGATTCGGCGTAGCTCAATCAGCAGAAATACCGGGGCTGCATTAATTTGTACCAGAGTTGGCAAATCGACTCTCGATAAAACGTGTGCACTGCACGACCTTATAAAATACCTATATTCCAATGTCCATATACATCGCTCGCGTGACAATTTTTATTGATGGGCAAAATATGTCTCGCGCAGAGCTGTAAAATTTGTTAGTTTTTCTTCATTTAAATCGCGTGGGAGGATTTTTCCGGGACTTGATAAAATTCAGACGCAAATAATCCATCTTGTTTCGCAGCCTTTATAACGACGAGTTCACTCGAGTCTGCAGCTGAACAAACTTAACTGCGACCTGCCGGCCGCTTATCTATTTTACATGACGCGAACGCGCGGCCAATGAATAGCGCGTATAAATGCAAAGGATGGTACGGTTTAATTAAAGTTCAGTGTGCGAGCTGTGGGAGGGAGAGAGAGAGGGAGAGAGAGAGAGAGGGAGTGAGAGTGGGAGGGAGAGAGTGAGAAAGAGGGAAAATAAGAGCGCCAAGTTTCGAAGCAGAGGGGGCGAACGACGTGAGGCAAAAGTTTCATGGCTTTTTATCGACGTCCAGTGGAAGCGAAACGTCGAGGCTCGAATCTAAGCTTTTCTTCGGAGCTGCCGAGGGATTCGCAACATTGTTTTCGTACAAAATTAATTTCGCTCTTTCGCTCTACCTCTGCTACTTCTTAGTCCAGAAATCTTTCTCTGCCCTCCGTCGCGTGGCCTTTTTTGCGATTCCTTCCGATGACTGCCAGGAAGTAGCCTATGGGCTTTTTCATCAACTTTTGTCTCTCTTCTCTCTCTCTCTCTCTCTCTCTCTCTCTCTCTCGCGCGCGCGCGCACCCTCATAACGTCGTTTCAGCGACTCCTGCACACCGACCCGTCCACTTCTTTCGCAGTTTGCAACTTTTGAAGGATGTATATAAAGTACATTTCTGAAAGGGATAAAATTGAGATTAACCGCGCGAATTGCGGTAAGCTACGCGATGATGGGAATTGCGTAATCATTTAACCTGGGATTGCTTTGTGATTTGAACATTGTTTCTTTGTTCATAAAATTATTGATTTGATGCGGAATTTTTATTTTAAAATGATTAAAATTCTAATTGAATAACCATTTTACAGTCCATTAATTATGAACAATTTGAAAAGAGTTATTTTGTATAAGTAAAATACCTTAAAATAAGTAAGGAAAAAATTCACTGTTACAAAATTATATGTATAATTTATAAACCTATATATTACTGAATCTAATTGAATATTTTGGATTTTACTCTGTCTCGTA
This sequence comes from Megastigmus stigmatizans, assembly GCA_900490015.1. NCBI lineage: Eukaryota > Metazoa > Arthropoda > Insecta > Hymenoptera > Megastigmidae > Megastigmus > Megastigmus stigmatizans. The sequence goes on from UELV01039048.1 coordinate 29,780, forward strand.
CATCATAATAGTAATTTAATATTACACAATAAAGAAGATGTTATGTTGGAACATAAAACCTTATTAATATCACCTACGTATAACAATATGAATTTTAATTGTAATTAAAAATGTAATAAACAAATATATTATTAAAGAGGAAGTGTTACAAAATACCGCTTTGAGCAAAAATCATTTTCAAACTTATTAAATTTTATGTGTATAGTATTTTAAAAGTTCCTATCGGTTTTTTCCACAAATTAAAGCAAATATTTTTATAAACGTCAACTTAGATACAAAATAGACTTTTTTTAATATTTCGAAGCATTTATAAAGAGTACAAAACTGTGAAGCATAAATTTACTATGCAATACCTAGCAACGAAAAAGAAATTGACAAAAATGATGAATAGCAACAGATTCACGTCGTGCCATTTATCGTCAGAACAAAATAGATAATGCATTTTCAGATCCTTAATATTGACAAAAAGTCAATCCCGAGCCAGCGGAGCGTCCAAACCCTAATATACGAGAGTTAGGTAGCGTGTACACCGTCAACCAAAGAGAATAACGCATCTACGACTAGCGTCAACTGTGAACATCACCAACAAATTCTAGTTGATGTGCATTCTCTCTCTCTCTCTTTCACTCCAGCCAGCAGCCAATCACAACATTCCCTTTGGCCTTTTATATGGCCGATGGGCAAAAATTGCAAAATAAAAGAGGGAAAAACAAATACGGCTCGAATGTACGAACACACATAGCCGCTGGTTGGCGTTGATGTACGCATGTGGGCAACGTATATATACGCACTGCAGCGAGACACTCGAACTTGAAAATTTAAACTCCCAATTCCGCAGAGTGTTGGTCCAGCAATTATTTACGCCTCCCTCCCGTTGCGTCGTTCGCTAGCTCGAAAAAGCTTCATCTCTCCCCTTCTCTCTCTCTCTCTCTCTCTCTCTCTCTCTCTCTCTCTCTCTCTCTCTACAGTTCATGTATAAGCCCGTCTTTTTCTCGCGTCGGATGAGCCAACGTCTGACGGGTATACCTATATATGTTATGTCGCACTCCTCCTCTCGCTCTTTACTCCCTCTTTTTTTACGTCTCTCCTCTCACCCACGCGACCCCACACTACACATATATACACTATACGCTATTTCATACTCGTCGCACTACAGTTTTTCGGTTGGGTGAATTCTCTTACTCGCTCCTGTCATTGGCTCGTGCGCAGGAAAGCAAAAGACGCGCGCGCGCCCGACAGCGGAAGGTAAAAGCCAAATATTTTTCCTAGCCAAGGCCGTGAATGAGATTTTTCCTGTGTATATATAGGGAGACGCGCGCGCGTACGAGCACCTTAACGACATCATTTGCGAAGGTTGTGTGCAGCGAAAAATAGCATCGGCCGCCCTCGAGTTTTCTCGAAAATCTCTCATCTCTCTCTCTCGCTCTTCTCGGCTGCAGAAATAAAAGGTCACTGGGCCATAATATAGACGCGCCGAGCTATAGAGAGGGAACAGCGTGAGGCTGCAGCTAAAGGTGCAGTGCAGCAGGGAATTGGCGCGAGCTACCGTATACGACCCGGCGGCGGCGGCGTTTTTAGGCCGGAGCTGCACGGAGAGAAAAAGCCTGCAGGATTGTATACCTGCGGAGCGCAAGGATTTTCTCGAAAACTAGCCGCCCCCTTGTATAGTACAGTCGATGCACAAAAGCGGGTTCAGCCTCCGATGTTTACTCTCCTAGTAGAAAAATTGAAAAGGGAGAAAATTCCTCGAGCAATATTTTCCTACGTGCGGATGCATCAAGACATCTCCGAACCGGGCTGAGAAAAGGCGCGCACACATGTCGACTCGAGGAATATTATAAGCCACGGCTCGCTGACCCCCAGAATAGAGCCGCGTCTCTCGCTCTCTATATACCTATGTGTATTCAGGATCCCGTGGCGCCTCTATTCTTGTATACTGCAGGATCTCTCCCCGGTCTTTTCTCCGGGAATATACGTGTCGATGGACAAAGGGCAGCGGGAGACTCTGCGGTGGTTTTCCGGTCAACTTACGTCTGTAAACGCGTGCGAGCGCAGAAAAGGTGCGACGAGGACGATTCAATTTTCGCGCCGCGCCAGTCCGGTCCTCTTGTAAAAGCAACGGATATGGACAATGCTGCCAGCGTCTGCGAGGACGATCTCTCTGTTTCGTTGGCCGACGACTTTTTTTCCGGACTGCAGATCGATCGTAGGTGTCTGAGCGTGAATGGCTAATGGCCTGATTTATATTATTGCGGCTGGTCAAAACTTTGAAATTGCTCTGCATGCGGATTCTTTGGGAAAATGTATAACGGATCATCGATTCCCGGAAGAACATTGTTCGCATTTTTCGCTATTGCTTATTTTCTCGAGATGCTGCACACTTTTTTCCCTTCATTCAGTTCGCGGAAAGGGCGTTTTGTTGATTCTCGAGTCAATGAGAATTCATCGATTCACTTTTGACTATTTAATGGTAGCTAATGGAAGGTAGTATTTTTATTAAACTATAAACAGTACTTATTGGATTTCTTAACTATTAAAATTCGAAACATATAGATGGTATATTATTACGTTTATTAAAAAGAATATATATATATGTAGAGAGAGAGAGAGAGAGAGAGAGAGAGAGCGATAAGTGTTTGCTAATTCTCAAACGGCAGGTAAGCAGGATGTGACTGGATTTTCCAACCTGATAATTTTACTCGGAACTGACAGCTGATGGCTATACGCGAAAGTCCTCCCAACGAATACCAGCCTCTTGTTTTTTCCCTTTTTCATGCAGGGGCGTCGCTCTGCACGACAAAGTTATAAGCGTTGCACTGCAGGCGCATGTGTATACCTGCGCGAACATATATACGAGTGGGTATTCATATACAGAGCCACGAGCTGCGAGTAAGTCTCCGTGCACATGCGAAATTGCCTAGAGCTCGTTGGCTCGCTTCGACGGCTGCAGTCGGACGAGAAAAATAAGGCTTAACACGTCGAGGGGCAAAAAGGAACGCGCGCGCGTGTGTTGGTACATATATATGCATGCAGCGCCAACGCCCAGCTAACTGGACATACGGGTTTCGCTTTACACTTTGCAAACGAACGGCTGTACGCGGATAAGCGCGGGGAAGGAGGGGAGCGGCTACTTCTGGCTCACGAACTAGATTAGAAAGGATCGGAGGATGGATGTAAGCTAGACGCGGACTTTCTGTCCTGCGCTCACAAGAAATGCTCCTTTCGTGAGCGAGCACATAATATTCCAGCATAGAAATCGGTTTCTTCCATTAGTTCGATTAAGCGCTCTTTTTATATATAGAAGCTTTCATTTTTTTTTATTTTTGGCTTCAAGCTGATGATGTAGAAACTGAAAAATCCGATTGGATAAGGCTTTAATTAATGAGGTTGCGATTCACAGTTTATAGCTGTTTTATATAAAGCAAATATTATCATACTTAACCTGAAGCTATAAAACAAAAGTTCAAAAAATGTAGTTGATAGTGAAATAAAATATCGTGCTTTATTAGCGTTATGAAATATATTAGTAAAATTTCATTAAAATATCTTTAATTAATTATTCTGTCAGGCATGATTATTATAATAAATGTTATGGGAATAAACAATGATAATTTTTTGTACATCATGTTTATAACAAAAATACTATTTAAATCTATAAAAAGTATACTATTGAAAATGAAAACTATTATATATGATGCTCTATAAATTTTACGAAAATATAATAAAAACTTTGTTTAGAATTATTAAATTAAAAAATGATATGATATTTTTAAGGAATAGATAATTGGCAACTAAAACTACGTTCTTAAATGATTTCATCATAGAATAGCAGCAGAAAAAGAGCAGGTAGGCAGAATCGCCAACGACGCCAAACCCAAGACAGCCAGGTGTTTGAGTTTCACACGCTCAAATTCGTCACGATAGATGTCGCTAGATGTCTGAAAATGAGTATTAATCATACGCTCTCATTTTTCATTTCAACAAGCATTTGTTATGTTACGATTATTAAAATAATATAAAACAATTTTAAAGTTACTTAGAGTCATACAAAAACAAAATTTAATATTTTACTACTTAGTTTACCCCTACTAAAGCTAACGACTAGTTACTTTTTCATGTACTAAATTTGCTTAACTACTTGTAATTTAATTGCAAAACTAAAGTCACACGAACAAAAAACAAATACTCGATTATATGAAAAAAGGTTGTCATTCGTCTTTTCTTCGAAAATATATAATTAATCAAGAGATCGGTGAAAATGGTTTACTTATACTTCGATATTATTACATATATCCGAATTAAAATAATGAGCCGCCTGCTATTAATTTAAAATGCAGTTATACGAACATTACAAACTTCGCTAGTACAGCAGAGCCGTTCATCAAACACTAATAAAAAGGAGGTTACAATCACTACGGGCATATAAAAAACTTTGATTAATTTTTTTGTTTTAGGCACACAAAAAACGAGCATCGTAAAGCCAAGGCAGCAGAGCGAAAGAGAGGGTTCATTTTACGTGCGATGCAATAATACGCTCTCGAGACGAGCGAAGCCGAAATTAAACAATTTCGCTTTTTGACCTACCCAACTACATGTTGGCACCCGAAGTGTTAATTATACATCATGTAATAAGCAGCTCCCCCCCCCCTCTCTCTCTCTCTCTCTCTCTCTCTCTCTCTCTTACTCCCGGCTTCCACAGGGCCCACCGCACACATGTATATAGGTATATATATATATATA
>UELV01039076.1:1926-31464 GCA_900490015.1 Megastigmus stigmatizans
GGGGGGGGGGGGGAAAGGGTAGGAAAAGCAATTATGCCGTGTACCACGTAAGGAACGACCTGTTAATAGTCGTGATAATATACTTTTGGTATAGTTTCCCTACCCCGAGATCCATTAAAATTTATTTCCGTAACGAATTACAAAGCGACCGCTCCCAATCTTTTTCGTAACCTCGTCAAGTCGGTAGTTAAATGCTCAGCATTGGACTTCTTCTTCAAAAGCCTTAATATATATACGAGGATCGAAATAGTTTAGTTTTATAGGCTGTCGAAGTGGCTGTCATCGGCCAGTAAAATCTTCAAAACATATTCGACTACCAAAGAGCAGATATCGAGCGCAAGGCTATATACTTGGACTCGTCGTTAATAATCGATCGTCTCGTGACTTTTTGCCGACTTCTATACATAGATACACGATCGATTGTGCATCACTATCACACGATGAAAGTTGACTACTTTGCACGCCGTCACGTGCGCGTCATTAGGATAGGACGATGGCTATTAGGGTCGTTGGAAATTAAAATGTCATCCATCCGCGGCACAGCAAGAACTATTATATGCATAGCGACGTATGCGTGTGTGCAATGGGGACCGGTCTCGAACGAAGCCGAGGATGATTTCTCGTGTGTCGTTTTAATAGTCGTCGCCGTGCGCGCGATCAAGCGGATCTTTTTCTTTTTTTTTTGCTTGTCTTCTATTTTCGGAGTGCCGCGTATACCGAACTGGGACAAAACAACCATAAAGATCCTTGTCGCTGACGGTGAATCCTATATATATATGCGTATATGTAAAATGACAAAATTACAGGCTGACATGGAATTCTACTTTCCCGAGTCATTAAGTGATGCGCGTTTATCAAACTAATTGTTTGCGCACGCTAGCGGCTGTGCCAGATAAAAGTAAGCTAATACGTACCGGCTAAACGATCGTATTATACGGTCGACATCAAAAAGCCCCGGTATATGAGCGTTGACTCAACAGATATGTACAAATCGGAAATTCATCGACGAGCTCCCTCCCCCCCCCTCCTGTATTTCGCGGAATGCGTAACCGCAGATAAAAAAAAAGGTCCCGAGGAACAGAGCCCCATCGGCCAATGGGAAAACTCGGGCTAAACCGCACTCTCTCTCTCTCTCTCTCTCTCTCTCTCTCGTGTGTAGCGCGCGCTACAGCTCTTGTTCGCGATCGGCCGTTTCGTACAGGCTCGGCGCGTCCGAGGTCAGAAACGAGCAACATAGTACATAGTAGAAGTAGCAGCAGCAGCAGCAGCAGAAGAAGAAGAAGAAGAGGAGGAGGAAGGCCTGCAAAGAGAAGTAGACGACTGAGCAGGAGAAGCAACAGCAGCAGCAGCAGCAGCAGAAGAAGTAGAAGAAGAAGAAGCAGCAGCGAAAGGGGGAGAGTCGTCGACTACCGGACTCGCGAAGGTCGTCCTCGTCGTTGTCTTCGCGCCCAAGCGAGAGAGAGAGAGGGAGGCTATATACCTAGCTCTCTTATACACACGCACAAGAGAGAGAGAGAGAGAGAGAGAAACGGATCCTCAGCTCAAGCGGTTATCAGCTCGGCAATGCTCGCTTTCGGTCGTTTCGCCGCCGAGGGATCGTATCTGTACTCTCCACCGCGTACATACACACACACACACACACGTATATATATATATAGGTATATAGAGTGGAGCTCGGTGTGTATGAGGGACTGGCCGCGGCTGCAGCGCGCGTTGTCACCCGATTTTACGGCGCGATATATAAAGCGCGGTGTTTATACGTGCAGCGGACTCGCGTTCGCGCAGCGGAAGGTCGACCAAGAGAGAGGGAGAGAGAGGATGAGTCGCCTCGAGGGCTTTTATTGCGCTTTGTTCGGCTGTAGAGTCGTATTCGGGCGTATGTATGTGTGTGTGTGTGTCGCTTTATGGAAATATATACTCTCTCGAGAGAGAGAAAAGAGAGGGAGAGTGAGAAGGAGAGAGTTATGGGCCGAGTTGTTGGAGCATTATATCCTAGACAGAGCGTATATAATATAAGCAGTTTAGCGGTGGCAAAGTTTAGCCGAGAGGTCACGAGAGGATGTAATTTTGGGCGTGCAGCGCAAGCATATATATATATACATGTACACACGCGAAACCTTCGAATGCCACACGGCTTGTACGTGCTCGTTTTAGGTCAAAGTTATTAAAGGATGCAGGTATAGAGTGTATATGGATAGGTATGACGTGGACGTTTTTGGAATGCGTTTAGCTGGGTTATTCGGTCGATGGATATATAGAAGCGTGTTAGCTCTTTGTGTGTATATAACTTGGGAATGCGCAACTCGCGGCTGGTGCTGCATATAGCGAGAAATTCCAAAGGATCTTGCAGATCTTGATTTTGGTGTTCAATCACTTATAGTAAATGTTGCTGCCGATGAACATAGTTGAAATTTCTCATGATCTTGCCGATTGCAGCTAGGTTACATATGAAGAATTTTAAATTTATAGTAGCTTACGAAAATCGAATACATTTTCATCGCACGTTATATACGTCTCAATCACTCGATCCAATCCATTTATACGAGCCTTTGAAATAGTCTAATCAAATTAGGCACATCAAACTAGATGATAGAAAAAAAGAGGCATGGATCAGAAGCACGTCAAACACAATCTCATACAGGAATTCATTGAAAACGAGCGACAGCAGTGTCGTAAGATTGAAATCGATCCAATACAATCGATCGACCGATAAGATCAATAACTTCTCGCACGCGCGTATGGCAAAAAAAAAGCGAAACCCGGCTCGTACGAAAATACCGCGGTGATTGCGATCATTAACTCGTGGTTCTCATTATAACACAAGTATACATAATAACCGCAGCCACATCTCAACCAGCGATCGGTTAGAAAAATTCCTCGTTCCCTCAATAAATATATCTGCCGGCATAGAGAAAGAGTCATCCGAGCTGAGAAAAAGAAGGAAACTGTATACAGCGATCCACGCTAGTCTTCCTTACATGTCAGAGAGAGAGAGGTTCGAGTGATACGTTGGATTCGAAACGTGCCTCATTACAGCTGGGTATAGCGAGCGGTGCGCGCCTCTCGCAGAGTCCGCAAATGGCAGTCCCCATAATTACGGGTTCAATGCGGGTCACATATATATATTGGCTTGAGGGAGCTTCTCGTATATGGACTCTTGTATATAAGCAGAGGTCACGGGGTATTCGATGGCTAGTCCGGTCAGTTTAGTATACGTGGATGCTGCGCCTATAAATACGTGCCTCTCGTACAGTAGCCTTCATAAGTATTTTGATTGCTCGAGGCGCGGAGTATATATAGTCTTAGGAATTCACTGCGCGAATTCGCCTCGTTGACCCTTTTTCCAGCGTGGGATTCTTAATCTCCTCGCGGCTAAATTTCCTTGGGCGTTTACCGCGCGTATGGGATTGCTGCCGGTAGGTGGAATTCTACGGCTGGATTCGTTCCAATAACTGCGGCCACTACTTCTAACTATGTGTTCCGAGTGCCCGAAAGAAATTATTTCCATCTTCTTAATCGTTCTTGAAATTCTGGTATAAATGTAATGAGGTGACATCGGTTAAAACAGAAACTTTATCGTATTTGGCATTGGGCAAAAGTCCCGGTAGGATATGCCTCATCCGAACGAAGGCAAAACTGTATAATTTATAACAAATGTCGAGCTCCTTCCACTCGGTGCGCGAGCACTAAAAGCGATCCAATCGTAAATCATTGAAACGTACGATTCATAAACAATGCTACCGTGCAAACATTCCTGCCAAACCAGATCCATCAAAGGGAGCTCTGCACACACATGTACAAGAGTATTAAAATATCGTCTTCTGAGTATCATACAAAGTCATTAGCGCTCAAAGTTATATTGTACCCGTCCGTAATGACTTTTGAATACTTGGTCGCTTAATTTTATCCTCGTCCTATACAAGGAGGAGCTGCGCCGTGGCGAGTAGCCGAGTCGAGAGAAGAAGAAGAAGCGCTACTGTATATATGCACAATGAGCTCGAGAGCGGGAGAGATCGGGCCCCAATTCGTCCTTGAGATCGAGGAGTCACTGCAACTGCACGCTCAGAGAGAGAGAGAGAGAGAGAGAGAGAGAGAGAGAAGAGCTGCAGTGGGTAGCACAAGCACCGTCGAAAATAAGAGAAACAGAGAGAGAGAGAGAGAGAGAGAGAACTCCTCGGCGCGCGGATGTCTAATTAGCCAGCAAAAACGTGCTCTTTCATTTTACTACTGAGGAAAAGTAATCGTACAGAGATCGAATCTGCCCCCGCGACGTGCCTGCATTGCCAAGCAGCCCATCTCCTTTCTTTCCTTCTTCTTCTCTCTCTCTACTCTACTCTACTCTACTCTATCTCTCTCTCTCTCTTTACACATATTATCTTTTCACAAAAGATAAAAGAAAAGAGTTTCGGGGGAATATAAATTAAAATCGTTAATCAAGCCGTTAAGTGTACACGCTAAATCACTTAGAGTAAAAAACTACACTTTTAAAATAAAAATCCACTCTTTGTATTAGTGACGGAAATTGACTCTATTAAAAGTGACGAATTTAGGATACCAACCAATTTGTGTCATAAATAAAAAAAGTTCATATAAAGATGTACTTAGTTCTGGCAAATTAATAATTCTTTCGACCAATCAATTCACAAAATTAATTATTGTGCACGTACATCCTTCCAAAGTGTTCGCCTACACTCTATAACATTAAAATGCTTTTAGAATATATTTTTGGCTTTCAACACTCCAATAAATAAAGTAATTTTCAATACAATTATTTGCAATGAAAATTTAATTCAAAAATAGAGTGTCGTTTTACTTTATTTAGCTTATGTACGCGTCTCGGGGAAGGTGACGATTCGATGCGCGCTTGTGTGTGTGTCATACGATAAGAATTCCCCAGGAGATGATGAGTCGACCGCAACGATAAAGGTCCAAGGCCATCTTCCACTGAATATTGAATAATTTATCCCCGGCACAGACTCGAGGACAGCTTCGAAATAAAGCTCGTACCGCCGTGTTTTTTGTTGTTGCATCCCTCCCCACCGGTTCTATTCTTCTCACTCTGCTTTTATTCTGCTTTCTGCACTTTTGTAACTGCTAATTATCGTTGGCCGCGACAGCGAAAAAACGACGCGATAGAGCTTACAAATTAATCGAGGCTGTTCCTCGCCGACGTTTTGCCCTCTACACACACACACACACACACACCTGTGTATATATATAAGCGTGCATCACTGCCCATAACATAAATAACAATACGCCCCGTTCGCAGGCTCGATTTGCTAAATGAGCCTATACACACACACGCACACATGCATCGAAACTCCCTACGCTCCAATCATCTATACCATAGACCCGAGTAAAAGATAATTTCCATCTACATACACACACAGACTTGTGGGCCCTTTGCACTTGTCCCCTCTTCTTTATAATCGTCATCGTGAGCGGAGGAATCGCGGATAGATGAAAAATCGTCGGCGCGCGCGCGAGCGAGAGAGAGAGAGAGAGAGTTTTATACGGATGATGAGGCGTCGCGGCAGTTGCGCGCGTGCGCGAGAGACTCTAGCGAGCCTCTCGCGACATTATTTATGGGGCAATAATTGTCGCTGAGCCGTGCAGAGAGAGAGAGAGTTCATTTTTCCCCTTCGGCGATTGCGATTCCCTCGCAGCTCTTTCGTGTGTGTGTGTGTCTGTGTGCACGTGTGTATGAACGTAAGCGTTAGTATTTATTTTTCCGTGGCGATTTCCCCGGCGTACGACTACTTAGTCGGCGATTTATCTTATGGTTTTATGCGCTTGCAGCGCTGGACGCGCAGTGGAGGGGATACAATTGCAAATTGCTTTGAAAAATTGGCCGACTATAAAGTGACTCTGCCGCGTATAAGTGTTATTTTTCTGCTCGCGCACCAGCCTTCGTGCGAGCTTTTTGTCTTGCGCTTGTGTGTGTAGAGAGAGAGAGAGAGAGAGAGAGATGGGTAAGATTAATCGAGATTTATTAGCAACTAACTCAATGGGACTGCTAATGCGCGTCGGAAAATGTTTATGGCAAATTAGCGGAATGGCCAAAGTATCGGTTTTGTATTTAATTCTCGCGGCCGCGCGCGTCGGAATTATTGCCTGAGCCGCTGCAGATTTATTCTACATAAATTGTTGGGGAAAAGTTTTATGGCTTTGAGAGGAGAGTTTTTCTTTTCTTTGCTTTTTTTTTTCCTTCTTCGAACGCCGAGACGTGGAATTTTTCGTGACTGATATTGCTTAACGAAGTGGAAAGACAATGAGGGAGAGAAATTAAAAGCAGCCGCCGCAGCGGCAAAGATTATCGTCGATAACGATCGCGATGATTTACGCGCGTAGAGAGGAGCTGCCCGATCCTTTTGCATAAAATCTATAAATAGAATAGCGGAGATTCTTGCAAACGATTGTCTCGCGGAATATCGTGTATATAATATTCTCTATCGGTATATATAATTATATCGGCTAGTGGCCGCGTCTCTCTATACTCTGGTAGATAGAAATCGCCTCGTCAAAAAATTCTCCCTTGCTCCCATCGTACACAACCACTCGAAATATCGAAATTTCTTACATACCAAAAAGCATATACGTATAATATAATCTCCGCTGTGTTCCCTTGAGTGCGCGCTACAATAAGAGATAATATAACAAAGCCCTTTACCAGCGGCCGCTTATACATATATATATAAACTCGTGCACATATAATACACAGTGCGGCAGCAATATAGTTTGTAGAGGCGACGAGGAGCACTGCAGCGAGAGTCTAGCGCAAAAAAGCACCTCTCTCTCTCTCCCTCCCCTTGTGCTTTTGGTATAATCGCCGCGCGCGGTGATTTCTCGGCCAGTAAAACGTTCCTTTCCTTTTTCGGCTCGCGGAGCACACCGCGCCAGTGCAGCTAGTAGAAGAAGTAGCAGCAACAGCGGCAGAAGCACCAGCGCGAGCAGAAGCTACTCAAGTTCATTCACGTAAATGCGTATCCGGACGACCTTGACGGGGCTGCACTGCCGCTGTTGCTCCTTCTAGCGGCTCGAGCTATACTCCTTATACATATACTGCACCTCTCGCGCATGCGAGACACACAGAGAGAGAGAGAGAAATAAGCCTTCTCTCTCTCTCTCTCGCTCTTATGTGCTATTCGAGCTATGGCTCGTTGGCTCCCCGAGCTTGGACACGTTATTGTTGCACTCGAGTTGGTTAATATATCCCCGCTTCTACCTACTCTACTCTTTCTGCTCGTTTCTATCTGTGTGTGTGTGTGTATGTGATGACCAGGGGCGTGCCTTCCAGTCGACTTCTCCCGCGGTTATATTGTGCACGCCTGCTATGTACATATATATGTATATCTGGATTTTTATCGCGAGATAGGTTAGTGAAGCGGGAGATAAGGGACTCCGGGTTCAGTACAAGGAGGGGGGGCAAGAGCTTAAAGCTGGGTTAAAGGAACTGGCGCAGGATTATCGCGGCTCTAGTCGAGACGTGTATCTCACTCTCGCTGCTGCTGCTGCTGCGAGTAAGAATTGTAACTTGTGCTAGCTACCGATGTATGTATGTATATACGCGACTATACTGCGATTGAAATATTATATTGTGGCACGCTGTGCTGTCCAATACTCTTTTATTTTGGGTATGCTTCGTTTGTCGAGATATATGTAGTCTCGAAAAAAAAATTAAATGAAAACTCATGTTGCGTGCACGCTTACGTATAATGGTTGAGCTTGGTGTTTCGAATATATCGCATTAGACAAAAACAAAGAAAAGGAATCGAGAATTTCAATGCAACAAAGCATTTATTTATTTTACACGAGTGAAGAATATTTCTAATAAAAAATCTTCAGCTCTATAAATAACGAGTCTTATACGTATTCCAATGGGTCGAGCGAGTGCAGAGCAGCTTTTCCAGTCGCTCGCTGGCATAAGACTGGAATCCCGGCATTCCGGCCTAACGAAAACGACCCCATTACTCGCCGCGAATGCACACACACACTTCGCCTCATTGTTTCCGTCTCTTGTCTGATAAGCCTACCTCTTTCTCTCTCTCTCACACACACACACACACACACAGACACACACAGGCGCGTGTCAGCGTGAAATTTGAGCCGTTGGCTGGCTGGCTGGCGCGTAAAGCAGAGAAAGGGAACACATATAAAGCGGAGCACGCGGCGCGTGCAACCCAACGAAATCGCGAGTTGAAATTGCCGCCGTAGCCGCTGCTGCTGCTGCTGCTGCCGCCGCTCATCGATAAGGACACACAATGGGCCGCGCGTGGGCGACTCTTACTACTAGTATAACTGCTGCTGCTGCTGCTGCTGCTGTAGCTCTGCGTCTTTGTTGGTAGCGGCGGTTCAAGGGGAGACTTGTAGCATATATAGTGGGTATTATTATATACGTATATCGGAGGCGAGAAAAATGAATTCCACGAGAGTTTTTGAGAGTCGCACCGAGGAACGAGGTTATTACATTGAAAATTGGGTAAAAAAAAAATATTTTATCGCGTCCCGAGGATTAATGGATTTAAAAATGATTTTTTGCTCGAATACGAGATATTTTTTGACCTTTAAGTTCGAATGGAGGCGAGCTTGTAAAGTACGTATTAACGAGTGGATTTGAATTCTGTTATTGAGACTGAATAAGGATTTTCGTATTAAGCCAACTTGGGAGAATAAAAAAAAAACAAAAATCCACAGTGCGTCATTACTGAATTGTAATGGAGGATCGTGCCGAGGCGCGCGTAAATATATTAATCTGTATTTGAATGTTTTTCGCTCACTCTCGCGGCCTTCCAATCTTCTTTTTACGATACACTCACACACACGGCCCTCACGATTAGCCCATGGACGCGCGCCGCGCGCGTTTCATCAGCGCCATTAAAATATTCCTCAAAGAGAAGGATAAATTTTTAAAATTTCATTACCACTCTCGCGTTCGCTCATATAGTTTACGGTCCACAGTGCCATACACGAACATTACACTTATCTCCTGTAAATGTATACAGTACAGTACTGTAACTCCAAGGGATCCTTTTATTGGTCGCAATTAAAGATAGGCTATATAGGCTCTCGTAAACGATTTTCTATTTATTATATATTCCATTCATAATGGATTCCCAGTAAATACGATACTTTAAAGCAACTGGCCGCGTGTATTGCGTAAGAAATCCTCCAGGTATACATATGTGTTTTCTTCCTATATTATACCAAACGCTCAATTCTTCAAATTTCAAAACCCCACACGCATTCGAGGTGTACATATATCGTCATGGATAATCGGAATTCTAAATAATCTCGATATAATCCCGAGCGTCAAAGAGTGTCCGGCTGCCTGTGTGTGTAATACTGCGTGCCATCCGCATGTCTCCCGTTCCTTTGTCCAGCAGCCAGTTGGCATATGGGCGGACCGGTATATTGCCTCTATCCAGCCGTAAAATATGTCGTACATACACACACACACACATACACACCAACAGAGAGAGAGAGAGAGAGAGAGAGAGAGAGAGAGACATAGCTGTACTAAAATCGAGTGTGCGATGGAGCAAAGCTTTCGGTCTGGACTGACACGGCACGTAGCAGTAGTAGCAGCTCAGGGCGGGGTTCTGGCGCACGCCTGCATAGCTACCGTAACTGCATGCTCTCCCTCTCTCTCTCTCTCTCTCTCGCTATTGTATATTATCCTACCGTCTCTGTCTCGTTTTTTTTTGCTGCGGCACGCGGTTTCCTTTTGCCTGCCGACTGATTGATCGGTGTTGATGGCAGAGGGGAAATCTCTCGGGCGAATTATACGCCAGGTTTGTGCTTCTGATCAATCTGTATATATGTGTGTGTGTGTGTGTGTGCGTGTGTTTGTGTGAGTGACAAGGTTAAGAGTTCGTGTGTAACAGGTGTGCGATGATGCGTCGAGGAACGATGTCCGCGCGATCATGGCTGTTTGTTTATCCCTTCTTTTTTACCTTCTTTTTTTTTTGAGAGCTGCGGATCTCGAGATAATGATGATTGAATAATCGCGATAGAACTGCGCTCTCCACACGAGTTATATAAAGCGTGACATATCGTTGTGACGGATATACGTGTTGATGTGCGTGGCAAATTGGGTGCAGACTAGACCGGCCCCCATAGCGATTTTCCTACAAACTCTTACGCTTAATAACACGTGTAACTCGCTCCTCTCGAATGCATACACTTTTCTCCTACCTTTTTTTATGCGACACTAGAGGGAAAACGCTGCATACGCATTGATTGTATATAAACGGCGCGACTAATGAACGGCCATTGGAATTTTGCATAGCTATATATATGCATTGTGTACAGATCCCGAGCGAGGCAAAAGTCTACGTTATATGCAGCGAGGATATAAAGCTTAACTATCCATCAGCGAAGGGAACACAAGAAGCAATTGCGCGCGCGAGGCAGGCCAAAAATAGAGTCGACTCCGCTGAAGGTGTCTCGGGTCTATACGCGCCGCGCGCGAGATGACGATAAAACTCATCTTTGGCGTGCGAAACAGGGACAAAACGAGTACTACGCGGGCCTATATATATATATATGTATAGCCGCAATAAAATTCTCATCACACGCTCGATTTATCGTCCGAGACAATCTCTCGTATCGGTCCCGCGCGGCGGCGCATACATTATCGATCGCGCCGCACTCGATGCTGCATAATAAAACGCCAAGAAAAGAAGCCATCCACGGCAGAAGCGGCAGTAGCAGCAGCTGTAAAAACTCCGCGGCGGTGATCAACCCTACTATATATACTATATCACAGTGTATAAGCCGTATAGTGTATAAAGCGTGTGTGTGTGTGCGTGTGTAGCCTCGACCTCGGCATCTCGGTGATTAACGCCCGCTTGACGACGATGATCTCGCGAACCCCCGGCAAATCGAGCAGAAAGAGTATATCGAGTGAGAGAGCGAGATAGAAAGAGAGGAGAGCTCTAGGGTCACTCGCTCGCAACGAACTGCTATGCCGCGGGTCTCGTCTAGCGCTATCTCGCTTGCTCGACTTGGCGGAGAGGAGACCTTGGCTTCGCGAGCGACTTGGTCCTCAACGAGACGCGACTATTATGTAGCAGCTCTTCTTCTCTCTTTCTCTCTTTAGCTTCGGCTCGTCACGACGATCGAACCTTAACGAGCCTTGACGAAACCTCCCTCTCCCTCTCTCTCTCTCTCTCTCCAACTTTATTCTTCTCTTTAGTCTCTCTCTCTCTGGCGCTCTGCTGTGTGTTCTATTCTCGGGAGAGGAGTTGGGCAGCTGCTATATAGTTAATCACGAGTCGAAGGACGTGTATACGACGGCGACGGTGCTAGAAGACACACAGCGCACGAGTCCTTAATGAACTTTATACGCTCGCGAGCTGGTGACCCTTTGCGGGAGGCCGCGCGCGGCCCAATCATGACGTCGTCGGATTCTCGCCTGTGAACGCGAGAGCCGAAAACAAAAAATCGAGAGGAGCCGATCTATTCCGTTACTTATTCAAGTTGAGCGCACAGCTTGCGTCGGCTTTATCCATAAAGATATCGAGTGTGTGTCTGTGTGTCTGTGTCTGTGTGTGTGTGTGTATAGGGTAAACACAAGTCGTGGACCAGTATTACCAGCTGCACTGCCTGTATACTATATTATATATATTTCGATGTTTATATGTGTCGTAAATGCAGACCGGAATTTTGTCAGCTGCACTCATTGTAACTCGTATAGCAAAGCCTATACGTGCATATATTAAGGTGTATATATATAATAGATCGAGCGGCTAAAACAGCGGGTGTTGTGCGAATGTTGCAGGTGAAGGAGCCGGTGCAGGACGTCGTCGGGGCGACGGGGAGAGAGCGCGGACAGCGCGCCCGGCAGCAGCGACCTTATCGGTAAGTTTTATACTTCTATCCGCCTCGTTCCGATATCCTCGTAAATCTTGGACCACCGCTCCGGGCTCTAGTCCAGTGCTCGAAATTGAAAGGATTTTTTTGTTTGAATTACGATTTATGCATGCAGACTATGGTTCAGTACGTTATATAATATTGCTTAATTAGATGGATCGATGTGAGAAATAAAAGCCTTCATCGGTTTACCTGTTACGGCTCTAAGCGATTCACTTTCGCATACAAGATATATCGCAGCTTCAATTTTTCATAAGGACATTATAAATTTAACATTTACTTAATTACAATTATGGTTGTTGAAAACTGTTGACCAAATTCCTATATTGCGGAAAACCTACACTCGCTAATTCTTTATTAGCCCCGCGAGTTCGACAGCTATAGTGGACGCAGCAAGCGCATGAAATATCTAATTTACCTCGGTAAGTGCAGCCTTTATCACGACATTCCTCGTATATCGAAAGCTTAAGCCGTGACATTTATGCACGCGGCGGGATTACGCACACGATTTCCCAAAGGAGCCTATTATACAGTTAGTTCGGCGAAACACGAGAGTCGCCTCTTCTCCTCTCTGGCATATTCATGTATATATATAACAACAAAAGCCAAGCCGATACATTTATATATATTAGGAATTTCCTGTTATGTTTACAGCGCGGTGTCGTTTAGCTTCTCTTCGCCGCGTCTCCACGATATCTTTCCATTTCATATATACAGACTCGGCATCGTGATAGTATATACATATGTATAAAAAAGTAAAAAATAAAGCGCGCGCAAACGGGAATAAAAGAAAAAATGCGAGTGCGAGAGAGAGAACCAACTGATCGCTTCCTGTTTGCGTATATATACATATACATATACACGTGTATATAAAGTGTCGGATTCCTTGGGCGCAACGTTTATACCGTGATGTGGCGATCTGCCGGGCTTATGTTGTGCTTGCTTGCTTGCGCGCACGCCTTTGAACCGCAAAATCCGCAATAATCGCTTGTCACGGCGAAAGCTAAAAGCCGATATTCGACTTCTCTCTCTCTCGCTCTCTCTCGGACTGTCGCATTCGCCGACTCGTTTCATAAATGCGACCTGCACGTATATACCGGCTAGCTCCGAGCGCAGGTCTTTTACCTGGAATCCCGTGGACATGCGTGACTAATTCTTTATCCCTAATTAAAAAGTGATACTTCGGTTATATTACACACAACTACATTGCATGTACCGTTTAATTGGTATCCATTTCGTCATAGCTCGTTAATCAATTTGAAGAAAAAAAGGTCGCAAATTGACCGTACAGTTATACTCGAAAAATCTGACTCGTTGAAAGAAAATCAACACTATAGCTGCGAGCGGAATTTAAGCGATACTCTTTTCTATCTCGATGTCTCCCCCCAACAGCTGCGCTCTCGTTCTCATTTCTTCTCAGTTCTTCTCCAGACGTGTCCGTATTCACCTTATGAGAGCGGGACCTGCACCGCCGCCGCAGCAGCTCGCGCCAAAGATTTAAGTTTCACGATGCGAAATCGCGCCCGAGCTCTCGAGTTACGGGATCGCGGGACAAAGGGCCGCTGCTCGCTCTTACGGTATAACGCGCGGGCCTGCAACCGACCGATCCTCATTTTCCCCATTTTTACCCTCGATTCGTACACACACACACACACACACACACACACAGACACATGGGAGGCAGCTTGGACACAGCACCATCGCCGATATCGAAGCTGGACGTGCGCGAAACCTTATAAATACACCCGCTGCCGCCGCGACAATTATAGCCTAATCTATTATTTGCCTCTCTCTCTCTCTCTCACTCTCGTCCGGCGATACGATCGTGTTCGACCCAATTTCCGTCGCGAAGCTACATCTTCCATCAACGAGATATAGAGATATACCATTATACTATACTTAATGGTCGTTGAACTCGGTCGCGAGAGCTTTGCGCGAGTAGTTTATTGCTGAAATCGATAGTCTCGCGCCACCGCGAGATGACACGAGACCTCTGTTTCTTATACACCGATACCTATATTAATTGGCGCGAAAGATCGTCTGTGCATGGCCA
The DNA here is from genome assembly GCA_900490015.1 of Megastigmus stigmatizans. Lineage (NCBI taxonomy): Eukaryota > Metazoa > Arthropoda > Insecta > Hymenoptera > Megastigmidae > Megastigmus > Megastigmus stigmatizans. The sequence continues at coordinate 15,854 of UELV01039076.1, forward strand.
TCGCGGAGGATTCGCGGCGAGTGTAGCTTTTCCATATCCTTATTGCCTTTTCGCACGATAAGATGTATCGCGTGTAATTTTGGTATCGATGATGCGGTACGAGTACGTCGAGCGCGACGTGCAAAATTAAACCTGACCCACATACGCGTCTACGGATAATAGTATTAATTAAGCTTATTTTTCCAGGGCTTGATGCTTTTGCATTTCAAAATTTGATTATCGGTGTGGCCTCTTGGCGCACGCAAAAAGAAAAAACCGGGCCCCAGTGTAGTTTTATGGATAGCCGCGCGAGTCTAACCCAACCTCGGTGGTATCTACTTATACGTTGCTGCGTACCAAATACTCGGCGTGTAGAGATAAACAAATGTATTCAAAGGCGTAAAACCGTTTGGCGCGTAATGACAGGTTTGTAAGATTGTATGTAGGCATCGCAGTTGTCGTCATTCGCTATACATGTAATATACGTCTGCTCTGTATAATTATACCGAGAAGCTTTTAGCTTGATTATTTCGCGTATATAAACGCTGCGTGTCGGTTAGTCCATGTGCGGCGACCGATATAAACACACTCCTCCTTGCGTTGGCATCATTTCATTTTTTTTTCTTCCGAGAGAAAGAACTCGCTATAAGCCGTACCGGCTCGTTTCAATTAATCCCCTCGTTTATTCAATAGACCGGCGGGCCCATAAGCCAATAGAATATATCCGCCGTAAATCAGCTGCGCGCGCGACGGTATAACAGTGCGCGGAGAGTCAACGGGGCGCGAGCGCGGATCCTCTGCACCTCCGCGATATATTCCTTGGCGGCCTCTCGAATATATATGTATATCTAGCGGACACACATATAGCAGTTGAAAAGGTGGAGTAGTGGCGACGTGCGACGTTTCGACGGACTCTCCGCTGCAGAGAGAGAGAGAAGTGCAGCTCTCGAGAGCTGTATAAATTGGTCGCCCGAGGGGATGGGCAACCCGAGAGAAAGAGAGAGAGAGAGAGAGAGAGTCTGCACTGGCTTATGGGAATTGTTTCTTGAGTCTCTCTCGCGCTCATCGCGCCGCGCCGCCGATGAGAATATGACCCCGCGCTGCACTTGGCTGCAGTGCCTCCCTATATATATACGCCGTGCAGTGTGTGTGCATCGTGAGTCCTCTCTCTCTCTCTCTCTCTGGCAGTGGGAGTACCGCAAGGGTCAATCCTCGCCTCTCTCTCTCTCTCTCTCTCTCTCTCTCTCTCTCTCTATGGCCATTATTGCTCGTGCGGCTCAGTGAGACACGAGCCGCTCTTTATCTCTCTCCTCTCTCTCTCGAAAGAGAGAGAGAGAGAGAGAGCGAGCGGAGGACCATCGGCGACGAGGACGACGACGACGTCGACTAGGAGAGGCGACCGATGCTACATAACGGCCTGCAGAGAGAGAGAGAGAGAGAGAGCGGAATTTGTCCGAGAGAGAGAGAAAGAGCTGCAGCTATATACAGCCGGCCCAGCAGTCATGCACTCGCACACTCACACGTCGACGTCGGCGCTGAATCCAACGCGGGCCCGCGATCCTCTGAGCAGACCGATGGACGTTATAATGTACAGCGCGACCCCGATCTATCGCGTCAACGACGGGGGCTCCGCGTGCAACTGCTGACTGCGCACACGTGACTCCCGCCTGATTGTTTTACTGTCCTGTACTGCAGGCTGCACAAACTGCAGGCTCACACACACACACACACAGACACACGCTTCACTCGCGAGGCGCTTCCCAGATGTTATCTAGAATGTTGATTGCTGGACTTATTTGGGACTGCCGCGGCGGCAGTGCGCATTAACCCAATTCGAGTCGCTCCATTCCGCGTGTGCGCTTTCATTTTTCTCGCTGCTGCTGCTGCTGCAACGCTCTATGCACCGGTCACGTGTGCATCTAATATATATGAGTTTTCAAGGCCTTTTTTAAATCGCGATGTAGCTTTGCGAGTGTTTCTCGCGCTTCGTATAATAATATCCCTTCGCGGATGAAGAGATTCAGGAGTTTATAGCTTAATTGAATGTAAATGTGTATCTTTCGGAGCTCGTACCTGCTGGATCATTGCTCTTCTAACGACACCTATACATACATATATATATATATATATATACACATATGTACGAGTGAAATTTCTCGGTGCGCATCGCTAAAAGTTTAATACTCGCCATTAATGATATAGACGCGCGTACAGTAAAAATTATTAGCTTTACGCGAACGATCCATCATTATTCTCTAATCTCTCTCTCTCTCTCTCACACACACACGAGATTTACATTGCGGCACGAAAAAGAAAGCAAAAGAACGTATCGGTGTCAAAGCCGTTCATATATATGTATATACTTATATATAGAGTCATTAAAGGCAGAAGAACCGTTTCTCGCTTATAGGCTTTAGCTGTGGATCGCGCGGCCAGACGCATCCGTCAAAACCTGTGTACAGACCCGCACAGACACCGGTATCGCACCACGCGATACTCCTCTATAAATTGAGTATATGTATATAGGCATTTAAAGGACTCATTAGAACGAAAGCTGCAAGCTCGAAATAAATCGCCTTTTCTGCAGCAAATGTACAGCTCTAGGATGTCGAAGCTCGCGGATAAAAGCTCCGCCCCGCAGCAACAGCATCGAGGCTAAATATACACGCGTCATCCCGGCGATTAGCGATTCATTATAGATTCTTAATGGCTCGTTGCGGCAGGGGCGCGTCTCTCGTTCCTCGCCGATAAGACCGAGCCATTGCGCTACACGTATGTACGTATAAGTGACGAAGAGCTGTTGCTGTTGCTGCTGCTGCTGCTGCTGCATGGGCGACAAAGAAAAAGCGCGCGCAAGGCCTCTGTACCGTTACCTCCCGTTTAATGGGCGACTCTTAACCCCCTCGTACCCTACTAAGAAGAACGGGAGAGTCGTGGGAATGATCGAAAGAGCGAGAGCTGACCATCTCCGATCCTTCTCTTCTTCCTCTTCTTCTTTATCCTATCTCTTTTTTTCGTCGCTTTTTCGCTAATAGGCCGTCTGCAGTGTGCGTTTATACGCGCGTGTATAAATTTTGTCGACTTATTGAGTTTTATGCTTTCGATGGAGAGAGAGAGAGAGTCTGCGGCATGTGGCAGTAAAGTTGGCTCCTCGCGGTAATCGTGTACGGGGGGGATTTTTGTCGGGGACCGTTTTGCGCCGAGGATAAGCTATAGGCGCAATAATTAATGTTTCACGCCGAAGATAATGGACTCTGCGGGAATTCTCGTCGTATACGCAGATCGTTGTGGAATTTGACAATCGTATATGACCGATCGAACTTTTTGCAATATTGACAACAGATTTTCTTATAATAATGTACATTCTATATACTAGCGAAAAGGTGAAGGAAAGCCGGGGGCCGGCTTCCCAATTTGCATAGCGGTTTTTCCCAATCAACTTTCCCTTATACGAGAATCCCTCGAAACAATCATTCTTGCACGTGTACCAATCACCGATTCTCATTGTCCAGCTGTGCTCCCCTCCCCCACACCCATATACATATACGGTATACCGGCTTAAAATTCAATTAGAAGCGGCGATCAGAAATCGGCCTGGTGCACGAGACACGCGGCGGTGACTGGGCTCCCGCATACAACGACAAAAATCGCTCCGAGCCATAGGCCCCGCACGGACACTCGTGAGTTAGATTGCGTCGCTTATGTTATATACCCACGTGCTGCACCCTTATGCACAGCTCCATACCACGTGTCTGTGTGTGTGTGTGTGTGTGTGTGTGTGTGTGTCTGCGTGTGTGTGTCTGCGTGTGTGTGTATATAGATATATTGACGCGTACAGTGTATAAGTGGTAGTATATAGTGGTTGGACAGAGTCATGCTGCGGCTCCTTCGCCTCGGCTGTATAACGGACAAACTCGCCCGAGGGGCTACCGTAACGCTCGTCGTCGTCTAGCTTCCAGCCAAGTCTCACCAACGCTTACATACATATAATACATATACATATACACGTGGAGTCGACGCGGTGACCTGCTAGCGCGATTCGCACATATCAATTTCCACGCTCGTGTCCCACATTTTCCCCAGCACTCGCCTTGCGCTCCTCTGCCTGCTCGCGTGTATGCAGCCTAACCCTCGCCCCTCCGGCTCCTCTTTTCTCTCTCTCTCTCTTTCTCTTTCAAAGAGGCCTAATCCTTTTTATATATGTAGGGCCCTCGCGAGATTTTACACGCTCTTTCGATCGCGCCAAAGTATTTTCTGCGCGGCTACATATACGTATATGTACGTATAGATAATGTCTGCACGTGCGAGAGCACCGAGAGAGAGAGAGAGAGAGAGAGAGATTGATGCATTCCATTGCGGCCGGCGTTTCGTACGGCATATCATGCATGCGAGCGTCTGCATGTGTGTGCGCCGCGCGCGATGTGAATTAGTTGAGTGGATGTATATATGGGCAGAGAATGCCTAGGAGCTATGCGAGCTGACCCACGCTCGTGATTTGTGTCGGCGATGAAACGAAAGAATTCGCCGCTTCGTATACTGGCCTGTATTTTTAGTGGATCCAAGTTATAGCCATTGTGATTGAACATATTGTGCTGTGGATATCGAATAAATATATTTCGATTCAGTTCACAGATTGCATTCGAAACTAACTATTTGGATTTTTTTTTTATTATAACTTTTTGATGAAGCAGCGCGATGACATAAAACACCACCGCGTCTCAATTGATATTTAAAATTTCTTAATACAAACCTCAACGAACCGCGATAACGTAGCCGAAAGCATCTCCCTCGCGTCTAATTTATTTGTAGTGTGATCTGTCCCCGCAATCTAACATCCGCGCAGCCTAAACGAAAGAAAAGGATTCGTTCGCAAGCTCCTTCCCCCTTAGAATTTAGATCGCATCTTCTCTCGGTCTGGACCATCACAAATTCTCCGAATTCAACAGCACGGCAGAGAGATCTCGATTTTCAATTTGCGGCTTCCATCCTCTAATCCACGTCACAGGATATATATAGCGACGTTCCGCACCAAAAAAAAATCTCGCTGGCGCATCCGCATAAATAATGTCTCCCTTTTCAGCTGTGTGTGTGTGTGTGTGTGTGTGTCTGCGCGCTAAGAAGAGTAGGCCGCTGAAAAGAGAGACTCGCCGGCGCATAATCCTATCTGGCGCGATCCATCATTCGACGCGTCGTCGATGTGGTGGGTCTCCCCCCGCTTCCTTCTTCTCCTCCTGCTCACCGCGCGCTAATCCGATAATCGGCACCGATCGGTCGCGCGTATAAAAGATCGAGTGAGAGAGATAGAGGACTCCATTGTGCCATTCACCGCGAGAGTTGGAATGGGGAATTAGATGAGGAGACAGAGTATATGGGGATGATAGACAAATTCGTTTGGGAATCGGCTTTGGTGTGTTGGACGCGCTATGCGGTGATCTTGACGTTCAAGTGGTCATTTTGGTTGTATAATGCTTAGAGCTTTTGGTACGATGAACGCGAAGATTGTCGTGTTGCTTTAGAAAATTTAGACGTTTTAGGGCATTCCGTACAAGTCAAATAATTCATATGAAATTATTTACAACATTTTAACAAGTGTCTCGGGCTAAATTAAAGTTCATTAGATTTCGAAACAAGTAAAACAAGAAGTTTTTAAAGAGTCAGCGAGATCTTAGTTATTATCTATATAGAGATACCAAATAGTCATTTTTGTAGTTGAATATAAGGCGATTAAAATCTGCATTTCGTCTGCATCGCGCCAGATATAATCCAGGAGCTAGCATATACGTCGTAAACGAGCAAAAGCAATGGAAAAAGGAAGAAACGCTATGCATATAATCAAGTCTCCCCAGAATATAGATTACAGAATATATATATTTTTGGTTCACTCTATACAGTCTTATAGGCCGACAGTCGAACATTTCGAGACTCTCTATAACGTTCGGGAGATTGCAACAAATATAAAAAGAATAACGAGCGCACCATCAGCTATAGGTATAGGACGAAAGAATGGTATAGAGAAACGAAGAGGGGAAGATTACAGCAGCGATCGCGGGGGGATCCCAGCCGAGTATTATGTACCGCGCGGCGGCGGCTGCGGCGGCCGACTGAATGGATAGATAAATAGGTACCGAATAGGAGGAGAAGGTTCGGAATGGCAGCTCGTCGTCGTCGTCGTCCTGGTCGTCGTCATAGCGGCCGAGTCTCAAGGCGCAGGAATGAAGGGGACGAGAGGATTTCGTCTATATACAGATATATTATATATATAAGCTATATAGCTGAACATGCAGCCGCTGTGGATCCTTCAACGAAACGAGGAGAAACAATGGAGCTGTTCTTCTCTCTCTCTCTCTCTCTCTCTCTCTCTCTCTCTCTCTCTCTCTCTCTCTCTGCCTTGTCTCGTTCGGTCGAGGTCTGATCGGAAGTGAGTCTTGTTAGCTTAATGCGTAACTGTACAACGGCGAAGCAGCTAATTTCGCGTCCCTATCTTCGCCATCGAATATCGAGACAGTATTAAACTTTATCCTTTCCATCCACGTGCATGTGCGGCTACACCGATTTGCTACGTTTGTGTATTTGTGTGTGTATCGTTCATCCTGCTTGTAAGCAATTTTCTGCGTCCTTGCCCTCCGTCGACGGATGCTTCTCTCTCTCTCTCTCTCTCTCTACTTCTTTTGTCCCTATACTCGCGGTGCACCTTTATTAAGAGCCTTACTTCAGCTCTACGATGCAGGAATTAAATTTGCCGTGTTTGAGCATCAGGAAGTAAATAGCCGCGCGGTATATGCCGCGCCTGTATGGATGCAGTGAACCGTTCGCCGAAACTCCACTCTTTTCTTTATACATTCCAAAATACTCGATGACTCGCTTAGAATGCGCTTTATTATACGGTAAGGAGGATTATGATTATACTGCAGCTTTGAGAGGCGCGTTAAATGCTCGTTTACAATGGGATAAAGCCAATGATCAGCGTTCGTTATTATATAGTCGCGCTCGCGCACAGCTGCTGACCATCCAAATGCCGCGAGAGCTTTAATGAAGGGAATATTGAATAAATCCATATTTATCGAACGCAGTCTCGAGCAAGCGTTAAACTTCTGTATATGTATATACCTATATATAGCGGGGGCGCAAATCACATCGCGATAGGCAGCGACCATTGAAATAAGATTGAAAGCATCGAAAATCACTCGGTAGTTGAATATCTCTCCCATATCCGACCAAGCCCACATAAGACTCTCTATCTCTCTTTACATATATATATAGAGATAGATAGATAGAGAAGGCCGTGAAAGTCGAAAGCCGCGCGTAATGAACGATTCGCTCGCGCGCATATCGTCGATGCATCGATCCCTGGCCCCAGCCGCGCTTGTTTATTATAGTAATTCCATGGCGCGCGCGCGCACGCAGCCAATACACTTTGCCGCGCGTATTATACTATATACCATCCGGCGCGTCAGTAATACCGATACACACGCCCGGTGATGGTCCCGAGAAAAAATTCTTGTATAGAAGGATGAGACCTCCGGGGTTTTTTTTTCTTTTTTTTTTTCAGTGGCTGTTGCGGAGTGCGCGTGGAATTTTACGGTGCGCTATCGATAAAGTTTCGCCTTGCGCGCGCGCTTTTGTCGTATTATTATTATAATGCGGCCGAGGCATGCGCAGTAAAGTTTTGTAATATATGCGCAGTAAAGTTTTAACACTTACCGGGGAAGACTTGAGAAATGTCGCGGTCATTACCTATCACGCGCGCTGGACGTTATACGCAGCGGCACTGCCAGAGAGAGAGAGAGAGAGAGAGAGCTTTAACAGTCTTGTGATGTATATAAGGAAAATATCGCATTAAATTGCTGCACATAGCGGCGACGGTGCAAACATTGTCTCGATGCGTCTAGACGAATCGTTACCTCCTACAAACACCGTAATTTTGTCGCACGCACACTAGCGTGTGCTAGCATTCAATAAAGCGAGACATTCCACAGTCTAAATCACCGCAGTAGGTACAGCTCATATATATAAATACATCGTGTAATCGAATGAAATATATACTTTTAACATGATGGATCGCAACCGAAACCAAACTCCGGCCACCACGAAATTTCCCAAGAATATCCATCGTTTTACAATAAGCGCCGATTAATATTATTTTCTTAAGCTCTCGGGTATATATATACGGTACAAACTATCGACGCGTACTTCATCAGTCTGTTTATATTTCGTATATATGCGCGCATGTTTATGTCATTCTCTTCTACTCGCTCCGAGCCGCGCATCATCATTCTTTCACTGCACTATCGCACGGCTACCGCCAGCAGATCTTCCTCTTCTTTTATATTCGAATTCTTGGAGTCGCGCGAGCCGAGGACGCTGCACGCGCTTGCTAGCGCTCGAGCATTGTATGGAAAATTTCGTTAAAAGCGGACATAAATACGTTGCAGACCGGCCATTATACGTCCATCCGAGTAGCCATAACTATATACCTAAGCCGCGGCTTCTGTCCGCTCTTATATATACGGTATACAGCAGCTCCTCGCGTTTTCAAAAGGATACACAAGGAGTGACAGAGAGAGAGAAATATGTGGGATTGATCCATGCTGATTGGCGCGAACGATGCGCTTTATGAGGATTTATAAGCTTTTCCGAATATGGCTGCACTCGTGCGCATGCCGAGATGTGTTTAGGTGAATTGTGCAGTTGCTCGTGTGTCAATATACATTATTTACAACGCGAAACAGCAAGTGTGTGTGTGTGTGTGTGCATGTGTGTATTGGACATTTTCTTTATACAATTGCTTCTCGATAATTACTCATACATTTAGTAATAACGATGATTATAACAGTTATTATACGATGGCAAAGCATATTGTGGATCCAAACCATTTTTTTACTGGAAAAACTGATGCATCCATAAAGATAACAACAGAATAACAGTCATTACGACTTGTATTAACTTTTATTGCAAACCATCCTTTATGCGTTATATTCAATCTGTTATTTTGGAATCTCCGAATTACAATCAAAACATTCTCGCGGCCCCGTCACAACTGTACAATTTACTTTTACGCCGGATCATTGCAATATATACTGTTATAATGGCAGGCTTCATTATATCACTCAATTTCGACATTACCTTAGCCGCTGCACAAAGGCAACAGAGTCCATTTTTACAAAAAAATTAACACACCGCAAATACACACACACACACACACACACACACACACACACACACACACACACCCTCGTACTCGCCAATTTATCGCCGCCACGGATATACAATCAATTGCAAAGCTTTGGAATAACTCTTGCGATATAAATTATAATCGAAACAACAAAAACCGACCGCGCGCAATTTCATTAGGATTCACGTAAAATAATTATCCGCGTATACGTCGCGTATATATATGTGTGTATACGGGGTATCGTATATAGGCGCAAGACCGCCAATCAGCATTAATTAACCAATTCAATATATGATTCATCGTCGAGAATAAAAGCAAAGAAGGGAGTACGCGCCGCGCGGTGCGTGCACAGACCGCCGCATTATTATTAAACTGCACACACTCGCGCGGCGGCCGGCTTAAAAAGACGAAGGAGGAGGAGGAGGAGGAGGATGCGCGGCGAATCTTGGAAAAGAAACAATGCGATATGCGATGAGATGTGCCCGCGTATATATATATATGTATATACTTATACAAAAGTGCACGAGACACACACACACACATATATATATATATACACATGCACAGGTTCAGTGGCTTTGCAGCGAGTCAGCTTCATTCCTCGCGTGACCCCTGACGATCTCCACCGAGTCTCTCTCTCTCTCGACTCGTGTTCCTTTTCTCTCTCTCTCTCTCTCTCTCTCTCTCTCTCTCTCTCATACGAGCGCGAGCCGGTCACTGCAGTTTCTTCTCGACTCTCCTCTTCACTCTTTTTTTATTTCGTCGTCGTCGTAGTCGTCGTCGTAGTCGGGCAGCTCTCGCGCGCGACGTGACTCTCTTTGTTTATAAAAAAAAAAGTCAGAGCGCGCGGCTGCTGCTGTTGGTGGTGGCTGGTGCCTCGAAGCCCGGCGGTGCAGTGCGCGTGTTTCAGGCGTCGAACGAAATCGTGATGCAACATTAAATATACGACGACGCGCAAGGGGACGCCGCTTGAAAGTGAGTTTGAGAGAAGAAAGGATCTTTTTCCTTTCTCCCTCTCCCCGCCACCTCCCCCCTCTCTCTTTCTCTCTGTCTCTCTGTGTGTGTTTCTGTGCTATACGTTGGAACAATAAGATTTATCAGATGCATATATATATAGTGTAGCTTGTTGCTATTGGATGATGAATTCCTCGGGAGTTTGGGGTAATTAGGGAAAAGGAATGATAAAAAAAGATCGCTGCGCCCATCGTTAACATTTAAATTGGACGGAATGATCTTTATTCATTTATATATCTGGCCATTTGATTTATCGCATATCCATTTAAATAAATAAGTTTGCCATATTTTTTACCGTAAAATATTGACTCTAAAGTTGTCCGGACTCGCCTCGATTATAACAACCGTGAAAAACAGTGTTACGAGTTATGCTAATATAACAAACTATCCAGCTATTAAAATTATTGATAATTCAAACTGATCTCGCTCTAATAGGCGAGACGAAATTACTTATATTCCGCGAGTCGCGCAAGAAAGTCAACGCGATAGAACCCGTCGACATTAATTGCTATATAGAAAACCCGCGCTGCAGAGGAGGAAAAACAAACTTTTCGCCAGCTCGACTGCAACAGCGCATATCCTGACAAAAAAAAAACCAAGGATTCCCTCTTCTGCGGCTAAATGCGCGCGTTAAATCGGCCCGAAAAAACGCCAAAAATATACATTATCTAATCTGGTCGATCTTCCCTTTCACCGCGGCAACACAGCCTTACCTTCCATGCTCTCACACGCGAGCATATACCCACATATACTCTGTGCACTAAAGAGAGAGAAAGAAGAGGCACAAATAAACTCTCATCCGCGAAGTGCTGCTGCTGCTACGGCGAAGTGATTTCACATCGAGAAGAGCGATCGGTGCAGCAGCAGCAGCAGCAGCAGCAGCCTCTCGGTCGCGCAGCTCGCAAAATCGAAGTAATGAAGCAACCGCCGCGTCGTTGCGCACATCGAAGACACGACTGCAGTCTCTCCCTCTCACTCTCCTCGTCGCCGTCGTCGTCTCTGCACGACGAAGACGACGACGACGAAGCGATGGCATTTAAATGCAGCTCTGTACAACTTGGCGCGATATATCGCCGCCGCTGCCGCTGCATGAATATTTTTACTCCGTTCGCCCCCTTCCCCCCTCCTCCTGTACGTATATAGCTGCTCCTCTCGCGCGAGATCGCTCCTTTGGATATTTCGAAAGTCATCCGACTTATGTGTGTGTGTGTGTGTGTGTGTGTATGTGACTGCTTCTTATTTTTTCTCTTTATTTTTAGTTCTGCCCGATAATACGACTATAGCGCGATGAAAGGGAATTTAGGTTTTTATGTAATAGAGTTGGGTTATAATTTCACTTTTTAACGGCTACAATTATATAGTAATGGATGCTGATTCTCGTGTTGAAATGGATGATTATCTGATATAGAGTCGGTTTTAGGTAACGAACGGCAATTAAATTGCATAAGGATATATACGAAAAAAAAAATTAGATAAGTCGTATTATGCAAAACAATTAATTTGTAATTTACGCGCAATAGGCGAAAGATCGACAAGTAGTAACAGACCAGCTACGTCGAACAAATTCCCGTATTATATTCCCCCTGTATACCTCTCAAAACTGTCAAACGCGTTACCCGCCAAGAAATTCTCCGTCTCTGTACATCTTCGATATTCGCGAAAGCAACAGCAGCAGCAGCAGCAGCAGCAGCAGCGGCAGGAGGCGAAGACAGGTACAGACTCGGTATACATCCTCCTTCGCAATTCTCGCCTCTGACATATCTATGTGAATCGTTTATAGAGCGGCCGCATCTGCACTCCGCGTGCTTTTCTATACATATAATTCCTCGCTCTCTCTATCTACAGTTCACGAATCCCCACCGAGTGAAAGATCGTGATTTGCATCTACTTCGTCGTGGCGCTATATATAATACGTGAACTTTCGATCGGTCGCGCGCGGGCGCGTGGCTCGAACAATACTATACGTCGCGAGAGTGGATAAAAACGAGCGCTGCGCACACACTCGCACACACAGATATAGACACACGTGCGCGCGCGTGAGCGGAGAAAGGCCGACTTCTTCGTTTTCAGCGAGACGCGTTGAATTATTGATCCGACGGCCGATTAGCCGATTATATACCGCGCGCGTCCTCTCTCTATGTTATTACGGAGCGCGCCGGTGTGTATATTATTCAGAGAAAGATGGTTAATTATGAACGAGGATGAATTGAATGGAGCGAGCCACCGCCGCCGCCGTCGTCTACTGTCATCGCTGCAGCGCCGACTTTTCTATACGGCGGTTATAATGTGTATACGCGCGCATTACGAGCCTACTGTCGTCTCGACGAGTTTCGTATAGGTCTATTATTTATGCAAGTGTTTTATAACGGCTCTGCTTTCGGTGCATTTCGCGATTTCGTATGCGCGCATTGTTGAGATTCGTCGGGACAGTCTTTCGAGCAATATACAGCATAATTATCCACTGTGTGTGTGTACCTTTGTTTTGATATGAGTAAACAGGATGAATATGCGCGGATTAATATATAATTGCACAGTTTGCGTGATATGCACATATATATTTATTTAGCGGCCTTTCAAAAAGAATCACCGGCAGATCCGTCGATTGAGCAACAATTACGTGGGCGCACGCATTACATGCATGCATATATGTCTAATGAATTCAACTTACGCGAATCGATTTCCTGCGCACTTGTACAATTAACCTTTGCGACATCAAACACTCGACAAAATATACAAAAGAAACCCTCAAAACCGCAAATTCCCATGCAAAATTATATGAATAAAATATAAAGTTGGAGACGCAAACCATGAAAATTGCATTACGCTTACCGTTACGCGATCCAATAAGAAAATATCCCCGCGCATATCCCGCAACCTTCCCTCGGATGATGGATTTATATGTATATAAGACAGTAAGCCGATGCTACCCATAGTGTTTCACCTTACAGCCGCGCGCCGATGCAAACGTATATACTCGGTGCAAAGTATCATCGCTGCAGTGTTTTCGCACTGTGTACATTATATACATATAACGCGACGGCACCGAATCGCCAGTCGGCAGTAATACGAATCGGTGCGGCTAAGGCCTTGGGCTACTCCTCCGGTCGCCCGCAAAAGCAAACACACGGACGCATCATAGACGCTATATAAGCTAGCCGCGACGATCCTGTATTCACCAGTTGACCGCAAGAGCCGCCAGAAAACCGCAAAAAGACCCCCCCGCGCTTATATATCTCTGTAGTTAGTGTCCCCGTGCCGCGTCTACTCCACGGGGCCCGATATATAATAGTTACGCGAAGAGCAGCCGCGGCGAACCGAGAGTATATATTTTATATGAATTGCAGGTTACGCAATGAGCTGTCTACAATATGCCGCCGCCGCCGCCGCCGCCGAGAGGAGGCTAACTATAGCTTTTCCCTTCTCCTTTTCTTTTCTTTTTCGTTGATTCGGTTTTAGATGTAGCTTCGCGTTTGGTTATATATAGGATGTAGAGAGAAGATAATACTGAGAATCGATTGGATGTGTGTATATTGATTGTTACGAGGCGCGCGACTCGCTGAAATGAAATGATTCGACAGCAGCAGGGAGTGCGAGCATTTCATAAATATAGCGTGTACAAGAAAATAGGGATATACCCGCGGCGGTCAGGCGAGTTATAAGTGATGCGCGCGGAGACGTATATAATACTGCACGTTTATGAATGGGCGAACTGGCTTTTTCGGTTTCTTCGTGATGCGGAATACACACGCGGAAATGAGGAGTATATATATATAACCTTCATCGCCGCCAGCTCGTATATATACATATATACGTAATGGAATAAAACAAAGTCGTGATGGCTAGGCGCATGCACAGAGAAAGAGAGCTCGATTAAGGCGCGGATGGCCGCGAGAATGGAATCCGCATGGAATTACACATATAAGGAAGATAAACACGGGTTGGTATATTATATGGACGTGGGATCACGACGAGAATTTAAAGGCGAGCCACACGATAAGAGAGAATTTCTCCGCGATCAATATATATTTATCGGCTTTTATCGCCAGCTCTTCGCGCGAAACCCCCACGCCCGAGAGAGAGAGAGAGAGAGAGAGAGAGAGAGAGTATCGAATTACGATATTGGCCCAGGCGAGACGAATTCTGCACGCGGCTTCATTAGCTGAAATTAAATTTCCCACCTGTGCCGCGCTTTATATGATGATTTAGACCCACAGAGAGGCTCTAAATTGTAAACGATTCCACATATAGACGCGGTTCCCATGAAAGCAAAAGCGATAAGCTCGAGAGAGCGAACTCGTTATACCGATCCATCGAGTATCGCGACCCCGCGACGTACTTCCTGCATATCACACGCCGCCGCGGCCGTAGCAGCAGCGACAATAAATAACCAGCAGCAGCAGCAGCAGCCGCGAGAGGCAAGAAAATGAAAGTTTCGCTTATATATATATACATCCTCCGTCCGTTGAAGTGTAAGCTGGCCTAATGGTCAGACAAGCGGCGGGAATCTCTCGGTGGATCGTCTGCAAAAATCGTGCAGCCGAAAACACTCCCACTCCTCTATACATACAGCTATACCTATATGTATACAGGTAACGGCAGATAAACGCCCCGGTGCCGGTGCAGCGCGTATAAATCAAAATCCATATATTATATATACACACACATCTACAATCAGATATCAGGAGAGTTCGGTACAAAGTTATACACACACGGGCATATATAGAGTCGATAAGAGGCGCAGACGTACAGGTGCAGTACATGCACTCCCGAGAGAGAGCGAGAAAGCATGAAACATTCATATATAAAAGAAATTTACGAAGTCGAACTGCGGCGCGCATGCAGTAGTGTACTACTGCACCCGCCCATTGTTGCACCTGATCCTTTAGGCCGATGTGCTCGGCACGCATAATGCGCCAGTGTATAACCACCGAGTGCATGTATGTACACACGAATTTATAGAGTCACAGCTCGTTATGTAAGGAGAGCTTTGTACCTTCGAGCGAGGGGAAAATCTCCCTTACGATAAATCCTCTCTCTCTCTCTCTCTCTCTTTCTCTCGGGGGAATTTCGAAGGAACAGAAGGGGCGCGATATCTCGAGCACGTGCGGCGCTTCCCTACACTACACACCACACACACATACACACGTAGTATAGAAAGGTAATATATATGCGCGAGAAACTCTGGAGTCGCTGAGAGAGAGAGAGAGAGAGAGAGAGAGAGAGAGCCCGGTAACGGTAGCGCGGCCGGCGCGATACTTTAGTTTAGTATGCGTGATCGGTCGCGCCGGCAGGAAACGCCGCGGCGACGCACAGTCCCTTCTTCTCTCGATCGCCGCAGAGAGAGAAAGAGAGAGAGAGAGCTATCGCGCGCACGGCGCATTGTTACGCGAATTCTCTTATCGAGACTCTGCCGCGGTGTATATATATGTGTGTGTGTGTGTGTGTG
>UELV01039079.1:2356-13878 GCA_900490015.1 Megastigmus stigmatizans
GGGGGGGGGGGGGGGGGGGGGGTGGCTCGTCATTACGGTTCGCCTGTTTAACGAACACGAGCGTCGAAGAATGTGGGTAGAACCTTGACCGAGTAGGTCGTTTGAAAATTCGGGGATTTCCGGGGGGGATAAATATGTTGGAAATGCTATTTCAACGATGCTCGTTACTCCAAAGAGCATTTTTCATCCACTCGCTCGATACGCGAACGCGCACACGCAGGCATTGACTCTGGTTATCGACGAGGCTTTTGTTATAGGATATATAACGAGTTGTACGGGTTCTATGCACTCGCGTTGAGTGTATTGCCATTTTTGAGAGTGAGAGAGGATACGTGCGTAAATCGAACATTTTCAGAGATATATAAACTCGCTGCGCAGTGAACAAATATTAATCCACGCTTTATAGAGTGCAATTCTCATTGGAAATGTAAAGATATTAATTTACGGACAAGACTGTGTACAACCCTATTTTTCAATTATCGAGTGATTGATAATCCATGGTACATATACATAACGCTTATACAATTAACAATCGACGCATCAAAATTGGAAAATCGGACGGTTTTTCTCGAAACTTGCCCTTACCTCCAAAACGATATTTTACTATTGAGAAAAAGGAGTGGGTATTTTCCCCCACTACGCCAGTCGTACACGAGCAGGATGCCGTTGCGTGCGCGAAGAGCGTATGTTATACGCGCGGGAGGAGGGGGGGATTGGAATAATTTCCCGTACGGCCGCGGCGAGCCGTGCGCCGGGAGAGAGATTTACAGTGGAGTAATCTCGGCTCTCGGCGAGCGAGGATCGATAATTTCGCGCGGGGGGCCACTAGTCGATGCAGCTTGCGGATTTCGTCCTACCCTCGAGTCCGCTCTCGTGTATTGTATACATATCGACGATCGTTGCTCCTCGCGATCAGCTTCTGAGCAATGACCAAATATAAAAGGATGAATTATGCTCTGAGACTCTGCTTTATTCCGTAGATAAAGCTTCTCTTTGTTCGCACCTCTTTTTTTTATGTTATTGTTCGATCGAGTATCGACGAGTCCCGTAGCTTAACGAACTTCGCATCGAACATTCTTTTCGCAATGAATTTACAACAGTACTACATTTAATCCTAGTAATAAAAGATATTCCGCTGGAGGCTTGAAATATATTTGTAATCTAATCTCGCGATGTATTCATAGCACGATACTATAATATTATACTCGGGTGTTACACGGGCCGAATAGCGGAAAGCTCGCGCGATGAAAACGGCTCGAATATGTATAGCTTTCGGAGCGAGAGATCGTAGCGCCGGTGTGAAAAGATAAGATGGAGGGATTAAGAGATACGGGAGAGAGAGTATAGCGAATGAAAAGGAACGAGAGAGAGAGAGAGAGAGAGAGAGAGAGAGAGGGGCGGGAAATGGCGAAGCTGTTGGAGTAGTATTTTCTTTTCCTCTCCTTAAGATCGACGTAAGTCCAGACAATCGAGTAGTTGAGCTATATTTATCGCGCTAATCAGAAAACGATATGTTTATATATATATATATCAGCGATTTCAATCCTATATATACATTCCCCCTATATTTTATTCGCGCTATGTAATTAAAAGAGACCGGCGACAAAGAGACTGACGCATCGCGGGTATTTATAAAATTAATAGGCCAGGCCATGCCGCGCGCATCGATTCCATTTGAGGAATATGATCAACACAGCTCGGCTCGAGCATATACGGACGGACAAAAAGGCGCTTTAGCCTGATGAAGCTAGGCTGCATGTGTACATCCCGTTGGCTCGCCGCGGCTCGTATCGATTTTTCATCCACCCGCCGCTGTTATAAATGCACGCGTGATGCGCACACCTTATTCCTGGGTACACCACTCGGGCCTGAATAAAAGTTGCGAAAATATAATTACTCCTCGTGTGCTTTATACGCTCTTAAAGGCAACCGCATTCCCATTAGGCGTAAAATCGTTCCTTAAGCCGCGGTTATATGCGTTCGTTCTCCTGCAGCTGTTATAACTCGATCGCTGCGTGCTAACGATGTGAAAACACTTCGCTGGGCTCTGCAGTAAATTTCCATCGTACGACGAGTGGCGATATATATATATATATATATATATATATATGGCACTCGAATATCGCCAAGTATTTTTACAGCCTTCACTTTTATATGCCCTGCGAGCCCTTCAATTCATCGTTATATAACGGCGATCGATTAAACAAGCGCTTACACTCCCGCGATATATCGGGATTCGATTCTCCTTTGATCGTTATGCTAGCGCGCCAATTTGCAACCCGAGAGTAAAATGCCGCGATATCGGATCGCCCGCGCGCATCCGATGAAAATTCAAGTTCGCAAAACAGGAGGTTGAATGGTATATACATGGAGGCCTCGGTGTGTGGATAGGTGCCTACGGTAGCGAACAATGATAGAGGGTTGCGGCCGAGATTAGCGGCGGCTCTTATCTATGCGCGAAATACGTAGAACGCATCATCGATCTATGACGAAAGCTCGACGAGAGCCACACACGCGACGTCCTTGACTATACAACACAGAGAGAGAGAGAGAGAGAGAGAGAGAGAGAGAGAGAGAGAGAGAGACACATATACCATACACCTGCAGGCCACCTTTTCATTTCCGGCGAGGTCAAGGCCGTCATACCTACCCGACCTGCTGCTGCTACTGCACTCGCGCGATGTTTTTCCAACTCCTCACTCCTGCCTGCGCGGCTATTCCTCTTCCTTTCCTCTTTTTTACGGCTCTCCAGTCGACGATCGATTTTAATGTGCCGGTTGCGCTGCAATTAGGTAATAAGGACTCTCCCCCGTCTCTCTTTCTCTCTCTCTCTCTGCTTTGGGAATTAAGGACCGTGACTGCGGATTTCTCATTCTGAGAAAGGAATAAAGTCTTCTGTGTATTATACGTTATGATTTTGAAAAAAAAGAAAGGGATAATCACGATTGCTATGCGTTCAATTATTCGAGTGGTGTGAAGTTTGCATGGTCAGTCCTAAGGCGTGCAAGACGACTAGATATGAGTTACGAGTATAGTCAGACAGCGATGTTATATTTAGAATTCATTATACCCATGTTGGGATTCTAATATTAGCATGGAATATGCACTTCGATTTTCTTCCAGCTTGAAACACTGATTTTTTTGGTAAACGTGGTTTACTCTAGTAACAACGTACAGGTAATAACATAGTTTGCCAAGTAATAATATAGTTTATACTAAAGATATTGGCAAAGGTAATTGTCTAAATCCATGGCATCCTGTGTGGTTTATTGATTTTCCCAACCCTTTAATTCCAAGCTGCAGGAATCTCAGATTATTGTAGAACGCGGTTTTCATCATGTTCTAAGAAGAATAATATGTTTTTTTTTTAATTAAGATCCACATCAAGATCCCGCGTTTTTATCGCAATCTCATGGTCTAGCTCCATAGAAGATACCAATCAGCATGATGAAGCGCCCTTTGTCGACTGCACGCGGTCTCGACAACAAAGGATTTTCTTAGACGAGGAGAATCGGAGCGTTTAGAAAGCTGACAATATAGTCGTGATTATTGCGCCGCCCGCGAGACAATTCGTCCCGAGCTGTTTCGCACAGGCCGACTTTGTACGAGACAAAAAACCGGTGATGCTGAAAAGTCAGCGAGGGTAAAAAGAACGAGGGTAACGAGTGATTCCGAGGGATATATTTGCATAAGGCCATACGACTCGTTTGGACATTAATTAAAAAGAATCGGAAGAGAGAAAAATGTTGTCGTGTATTTTTTAGTTATGCGGTGATGTTTTCCGTGGCCTTTTGCCACTGGAGGCAGATTGTTTATATGCTGCTGTGAGGTGCGCGATTATACCGCATTGCAAATGTATCGGGGTATCCGCGTGGCAACCGCTTCGACTGATGATAAATCAATGGATGAACGCGTCGCATAATTGGCGTTTAATTCATATCTGGATATACCTAAATGCTTATAACCCTTCAAAGGACTAATAAGCATCCATTCTCTATTGACCTGTGCACCGGCCATTATTTTCAATTGAATGGCCCTAATAAACAATTCATTGTCGTCTTCCCTTTCTGGCCTTTATCGCTGCGGCCTGAAATCTGACGAGATATTCCACAAAGGTATACAAAATGTTCAACTTCGATTGATTAATTTTAAATGATCAAAGTAGTTTATTAATTCGATATACGTTTCTTTGAAAATCTTAAACTTTCATTTATTTTTTTCTGTGTTATTACAAGGTTCACCGATAAATCATGAGCAACAAACCGTTCGCTCATTTCCACCCAGTACGATTTCAGAGAATAACACTTTTCGATTTTGTCCCCGATATCCCGGCATCTCGTGGCGTTAAAAGGCGCGGGCTGGACAAACGGATCGCTCGACGACACACTTACACACACACACTCAATGCCCATAGAGAAGATATACCGCGACACCTTAGTCGCGTCTCTTTAGTGGCTCGTTATCGTTCCTCACCCAGTTCTCGCGAGGCGTGCGCAAACAACTTCGCTCGACTCCATCAGTCGATTTATTCGCGAATTGCGTCGCGAGCGCATTGGAAAAAGAGACCGTCGACGATCTTTCTCCCTTACTTCTGCATTCCGACATCTGCATCACTATGGAAGCTCGCTTATCGGCCCTCCCGCGAGCTTCGCTTTGACGAATCGATATAGAAGAAACAGATTTGGCGCCAAGCGCGGTTATCATCGTTTCACGATTTTTGGAGCCGATTCGTGTTTGATTGCTCGAGGTCGCAGTAGGAAAAAGATGTGTGAGAGAGAGAGAGAGAGAGAGCGGTAAATTGCATTTGATATCCTTAGTTTTAGGCTCGCGATTGTTCTGTTTTTCTTTTTCTTTTTTTTTAGTTTTACGCGATACAAACTGAATGGCTACGTTGGTTTGAAAGTGGTACATTACAAACTCGAAGATTAACCTGCCCCGATTTATTCCAACCATTGAACTAAGCAAATAAAAGAACGATCTATTCGAAGTACATGCATAATTCGCGGTATAGCTTTGCTCCATGTATCGCGAGAGAATAATAACCAGCTTATTCTCCTATAGCAATTCAATTACATTCCACGTACGAGTAAGCATCGTAAATCTAATGAAGTTCTCGCGGCGCACAGAATATATAATCAGAAAAATATCCGAGTTCTATCGTATCGGTGTGTAAACAATCGCCGCTGCATCCATAATCCTTAGTCGACGCGCGCGTGGCCTCAATCTTTTAATCCTCGTACGCCGCGATCGCCGCGAAATTCGCTCATCAAGTGTCCGCGCGATGTCAAAAAAAAAGAAGAAGCCGCATTTTCTCATTTCGCACCAGGAGGGATTAGGGCGAGCAAGAGATGTGTAAAATGCATATATAATGTTGTATAACGGGTTGTATAACGGATGCGCTGTTCTTGACACTTGCGCGAAGCGCCGGTGAATTAATTGCTTCGTGCGCTCGCCTGCATACACCTCTTCCTAAGGACCTTATATACTCGTCGTCCGGCCCGCGCTCGTCCGTTCAGCTCGTTATTGTTCTTGTTGTTACTGGGCGGAGACCGAGAATTAGTTTGCCTCACGTGTTACCCCCCCTGGATGCGTCAGTTGCTAACGCTCCTGATGTTAACCGTGTTTTAAATGAACTTTCAAAAGGAGATTTTTAACTATACGCTGGAACAGTCAAATTCCCCATTCTACCGCAATTAGATTAAAAAGTATTGTTTTGATATTCTTTATTATCTACGATATAATAGATTTACACCATTGTTTTAATAAACGGGTAAATATGTTGGAGAAAAAGAGGCATTCAGTTTCGTTAGAAAAAAGACGAGCAGCACCGGTTACACAACAGAGACACAACGATCCATCCACAGTGAATCAAGTAAGTTGTCGAGTCGCATCCCAACTTTTGCACCTAACGGGATATCTTTCCTGCTCAGTTGTCGCGCAGCGAAAAATGTTCCCTCTCAAATCTCACCTCTCTTTCTCTCTCTCTCTCTCTCTCTTCGAGTCGTCGTCGTCGTCGCGATATCCGAGTGATCAGCGCCCGAACTCGACGAAACTCCCAAACAAAGCCAATTTTCTATCGCTCCCGTGTATATATACACTAGGCGCGCGCGAGAGAGAGAGAACACAATGGACTCGAGCGTCTCAAGGAAAAGCGGACGTCGAGCTTTTTTCGATCCGACAAGCTCGCGCGATCATTATTCTTGCAAGTCGACTCGTCTCTTTTTTTTCCTCGCTTCTCTCTCTCTTCACTTCTTGGCGAACTCTCGATTTTCCGAAGGAAGACGTCGAGTCAGGCGCGAGTCGTAATAAAAGGACCTAGAGGAATCGAGAAATCACCGGTTCTTTACGACTAGCTTCTCAACCTCGGCGTTAATATTAATGCGAATCAGCCGGGAATCGACATGATTTTCTGGCTCCGAGTTATGACTGTGCATCCTAACGGCTATTTCTCTTTTTCTTCAAGTTACGAGACTCGTCGACGACGACAGATGTGGACAGACGTAAAGCTTTGATCTCGTTCTCGCAACAGCTTTTTAATAAAAAAAAAAACACCAACTATAGCCACTTGGCAATTTCACTCTTCAACTGAAAATCTTCGAAAGGCTTTGCAGAGTTTATTTATCATCATTCCGCAGCAGCATTATCCCATTAAAAAGCCGCATGAGAGCATGCAGTTAATCGAGCGATTAGCAGCAGCACAACATTCCACACTGGCAGCCTCTTCCTCCTCCGTTCTCCAGTCCCGAAAAGAAAGTCATTTACTTTCAACACTTCACAGCCTGCATACGTACACGCGGCGAGGGCGCAGCTCTTTATTTTCTTCATTCTCTTTATATCTTGGGTAAAAGTGCACTCCAAAGCGCGCACAGTAGTGCCGACTGTATATGTACAAGAAGGCGGAGCTGTTTTATAACTCTGAACACCTCCTGGAGCACGTACTCCAACTAATTACGTATTCTCGTTCGGTAGGACGCGAGGACTCGTAGAGAGAGTGACGCACGAGCAACACACACACACAAGCGCGAACACAGGGACAACACAGTAGGTCGCGTCAAAATGACTCGTTTTACCAAGTTTTCGAGCCTCGCGACGTAGTTGCAGCCTCTTGAAAACAAACGCCTCGACTGCTGCCGCTGCTGCCGCTGCTGTATATAACCGGCGGGGGGACGTTGATTATTATGCTCTTTCTCTCTCTCTCTCTCGCTCGGTCTTTCTCTTCATGAACCGCCGCGCAGTTGTAATAGGGAAGCCTCTTTAAATCGCGCGTTATACCATATATCTACGTAGTCCTGCTCGAGTTAACGTCATTGTCAGTTTCGCCGTCTGGGCGAATTTCAATATCGAATTGTTGCAGTTGCAGCCTGTGGATGTCATTCAGCATTTGTGCTGACATAGAAGTTCTATCGTTGCAATTGTCGAGACATATTTTTTTTTTTTTGTTTTTTCTCGTCTCTGGATTTAATACGACAAGTAATGCATTATTTTCGATAAAATTTTGTTTAGTACCTAAGTCCGCTACATTACCGAATCTGTATAGTTACGTACTTTATAATATACCATATTATGGTCGGTAAATATCGTAGCACATGTATATAGCGACGCTCGTACTGCAAAATTCCTAAGTAGGATAATACCTCTTGGTAAACATTCGCAGCAAACTTGGTACGTAACTCAGGCTGACTATACCAAAATATCGTAAACTTGTCGAGAATCAGCCATATGCCAAAGTTACAGAAATTTCCCGCTGATCGCTACTTACGATGTCGTTGTGACAATAGATTTTTAAAATCCCCAGAACGAAGACGCACCATCAAAAGAATTTTCACAATTCCTTATACCCGCGTAATAAATAATTCCCAAAGCTGCAGCTATAACAATACAATAATTGTCAGAGATACACTCGGTTAAGCGCGCCATTATTGACTCATAAACTGCACAGTCTCTCGACTGTATACGCCGCATTAAGATTCCAAGTTATAAGTGGGCTTTGCAGCCGCCGCTACGCTGAGTTCGTATTTCGGCCCGAGAGCGAATACGGAAAATTAAGCGTCGGCCATAGGAAGCAAAGGAAAACGATGCCGTATACAAGGCAACGGAGCGCGGGATAAGAGCAAAGTCTCGCCGAGTTCTCCAGATTCGAGAGCTACTGTGCAGTGTGTCCGAGTGTCTGTGGGTGTAGTTACTGCCGGCGTATCGAGACGCTGTGCGTTTCGTATTTTCTATAAAGATGATCGTATAATAACGCGACGCCTGGTGGGGAATGGATCGTCGATAAAATCGGGGTAACGATCGAATGTGCGCGAGTGAGCAATTTACTCCACTGAATTTATAGAGTTTCCTTTCCGATCCCTCGCATTCTATATATTTATTAATGTTTCAAAGTAATTTACGTTTCGAAAATTCAAAGGATAAATTATGAATTCTATTCCCAACTTTCGAGCAGCACCACTCGCATAATACTATAACGAGTTCCGAAATAACGAGTTCCGTCCTTATTAGCGACAGAGCTCAAAGTAAACTTTTCGCGACTGTTTTGGCACTCGATCGTCAACCCATAAAGCCTTGGCTTACTTAATAATGCGCGCGCTCACGCATTATTTTCCCTTTGTACTTGGATATTATCTCGATCACACTTTGACTTTAAAACAACAGTTCTCTCTAACCCGCTGTATACACGAATGGACATAATTATCCTGCTGCTGCTGCTGCGTATAGAAATATTCGTGGATACATTCTTGTTCCAATCGGATCGCAAACATTCCTCGCTTTAATAGAACGAGAAGTGCAAGTATACAAAGGAAACTATAATCGAACTATCCTCCTTAATGCGTCAACCCCTTTCTCCGTCATAAAAAAGCGTCATAGCGGCGAAGCACGTGCAATATGCAAAGCAAAGATAACGCGCTGCAAACTCGAAACTCGCGCCAAGTTGACGAATACAAATGCGTTCCTGGGTAGTGGGGGGAAGGAGGCAGAGGGTCGGAGGCTTCGGAATACATTAAAACTAGTCGAACTCGGTGCGCACACGCAGCCATCTTTTATTGTTTGCTCCGCAACCATTAATTTCCCCAGTTCTATTTGCCGAAACGATTTCCCGAGCCTATTAATAATCCCCCGCCCTTCCCCCGGACTGTATATCGGCGCACAATTATAGCGCATCCAAATCGAATTCCAGGGGAAAAAAGTAGATCGACATCTCTTGCATTAGCCAGAGAAATCATATCGAGAAAGAACGAGAGTAAGGAGAGAGAGAGAGGAAGCAAAAAAGCTCCAACCGCGATTTTATCAGGGAGGAAGGCGCGCGCGAAAAGAAGGAGGAGGACGAGCCGATAAGGAGTGCCGTATAGCGGCCGAGACGCTCGCGTGATTCAGGGGCATCAGTCAGAACTTTGGCGTCGGCTAAGCGCAGACACACGAGAGTCTGGCAGGTTGCGTCGCGGGCCGAAAATAGCGGCCGCCAACGTGTGTGTATATATGTAACCCTGAACTGCGAGCGCCTCCTTCGCTCCGCAGCTCCTCCGATAACCAACGGCACACCAAGCGTTGACCTTCCAATAGGACGACCGACCTTTCGTCCTTCTATATACACCTGTATACCTGTATATTATTATACACTCTACAAAAGTGATTTCCCTTGGCTTCCTTATAAGGTACTTGCTTGCTTGCGACTTGCTGCGATTTCGTAATCGAGGATTCGCCCTTTCTTCGCTCATGTGGTTTTGCGAGCGGAGTTTTAATTGTTGGCCGAGGATAATTCTTGATTAGTGTGCAGGCACGCAAATATAAGCGGGGATATCTTGGTGGAGCGATCTTTATTTTCTGCCGAGTTGTTCGATGGACTTGGAAAGTCTTTGTACTTCCATAGTTGAGAGAATTCGGGTCAAACTTCAGAAATGACTTAGCAGCTAAATATAAAATGTAATGTTTTTATCATTGAATACTCTACGTATATCAGGTTACATTTTCATACTTTTTACATTCATTTATATTATATATGCAAATTCTTCTTAGAATTCATATTTCTGAAAATTTAATTTCTTTGTTTTTTTTTGTGTGCGATGATCACTTTTATTTTTGCAAAATATCATAAAAACTAGAATACCACGTTACATCCACCTCGTGTAAAAAATATAGCCTAATACATAAGTATGATATTATTTAAATGTATGATAATTTAATTATGGCCGAAAAGAGAAATTTTATTCGACTCTTTCAATTGCTTCCACTATATCTCGAAATAAGTCCCCTCGCGATAAAGGGACAGTAGATCATCAGAGAAATTCGCGAGACTCGCGCTACGAGCTGCACACATAGCAGCGAGTTTTTCATTTGCGGAAAACACGCGACTACTTCATTTTTTAACGATCTCGAGCCTCCCCCGTCTGGTCGCTAATGCATCACTCTTATTTCTGTCTCTTCAGCGGAGGGACTTATTTGCGTATAGGGAAATACAAATAGGCAGAGGGTCATAATCGTCAAATTCACCTCTCGCGCACTTTCTTATCTTTATGGGTTTCGCGCGAATTCGCGTATACACGTCTCGCGTAACCGTACCAAATAGCCCGTTCTTTTTATTCCTATATGGGTTTATGGGCTTTTGTGCCGGGTATAATGGCCAAGTTTTCGTGAACATTTTTACGTTTGTCGCCCACGCTCAAGTATAATTAATGACACTTTGAAATTGCACTTTGCGAATTAATTTGATATTTTAATGCAATAGGTGTGATCGAGTTTGAAACTAATATCGGTGAAAAACCTGAGCTATTAATCAAAATCAATCGTAGTTAATAATGTAACAGCTTAAAAATGAGAAAACCTTATAGGAAATTGGTCAATTACGTGCAAGTCGCTTATTTTTCCAACTCTGTACAATTGATAGAAAAACCACACACACACGGGAAAGCTAAAATAAACCATTGTCTATTTTTACTAAATGAATCGTCGCGTGTCCCATATATTTCACGCGAACAGAACGCGTTTCTCTCTCAACGCTAATGTTGTCCGTTAAAAATAAAAGGCGGTACGGTTAACTGGGTGCGGCGGTGCCTCATCAGACTCCTCATCACCTGACGCGCGCCGCACGAGTTAGTTTTGACAGCGGACGCCGGAAAGCGCATAATATAATTCTCCACTCGCGAGTCTCGCCCTAGTAAAAGCTAAAAATAAAGAAAAAATAAAACATCGCTAATTCAATGATTTCCCCTCCGAAAGAAAGAGGAAAGGTGCAGTAAATCAGCGGAGATTTTACAAGGGAAGATTAGCCCGATCGTTATAGTTGCTTACACTCGAGCTTCTCTCTCGGTGGGTAATAAGGTGTGAGAGAGAGAGGCGGGCAAGTGTCTAATAAGGCGCGAGTATCCCGCCTAGTCAGCCTCATCGGGATTCTCACTCTCTGGCCCCCGAGATATTACTTAATACCGCTCTGAACTCCTCGCGTGCAGGCGGTTATGATCAAGCCGTACGAGGGCATTGCCGTAGTTATAAAGGTGTGCCCCGCACGCCTCTGCGTTCTTATATTATAT
>UELV01039083.1:1626-25982 GCA_900490015.1 Megastigmus stigmatizans
GGGGGGGACGAGTCCGGAACATTTTGAACACCTTGTATATAGTAAACGAGAAATTAATGACCACCTTTGCTCGATTCATTTGATGTAACGTCATCGGAGCAAAGTTTTATGAAAAAAGGATGATTTATACGAACGTCATAATTAAAATATACTGCTCTTTAGTGTTCTAAATATACTTTTGGTTTTCAATAACAATACATGAATCCATTGGAGCTCTTTTTTAAAAATAAAAAGTTCCAACCATTTCCAACAATACAAAGTTTACTATGAGAATGTTGGCTAAAAAATGTTTCATATATTGTTATTGAAAACCAAAAGTATATTTAGAACACTAAAGAGCAGTATATTTTAATTATGACGTTCGTATAAATCATCCTTTTTTCATAAAACTTTGCTCCGATGGCGTTACATCAAATGAATCGAGCAAAGGTTAATTTCTCGTTTACTATATACAGGGTGTTCAAAATGTTCCGGACTCGTCCCCCCCCCCCTGATTTTGGATTTAACTACTTAAAAAAATTGATAACCCCGTAGGTCGATAGGATTTTCGACGAGGATTCCAATGGTGCCCTTGAATTTGAACTTGGACGTTTGGCTCAAGGTCATTTGAAGGTCAACTTCATTTTTTTCAGATAGGAACCCCTATTTTTTACCTCAGATTCTAAAAAAGCACGAAATTTTACGTATGGGTATGTAACCATGTCATGGGTTAAAATGACTTCCAAAGATCATACAGAGGTCAAATAACATTTTGATTCAAAATGACTGACAAATCGTGTTTTTTTGCAGAATGTGACCTCTTTGATTGTTGGAGTCAGATCAATCCAACGTTATTGACCTTGACCCTGGCCTTTAAGGCAATTTTCAAGGTCATTTGAAGGTCAAGGCGGTGTTTTTAATAGGAACCCTTATTTTTCATTACGGATTTAGGAATAGCGCAAAATTTAAGTCCGCATATATACCTATGTCATGGATTAAAATCCTATCGACCTACGGGGTCATCAATTTTTTTTAAGTTGTTGATTCCAAAATCAGGGGAGGTCCAGAACATTTTGAACACGCTGTATAATAACATTAACAGTGAGTACCTATGTAAGTGGTACAAAGGCGAGTGTTACGAAGAAGAAATAAATATAAATTACAAATCAAGACCTAACTTCCAAGCTGTATAAATAATATGTATAGTTTCTATGAAAAATTGCAGATATTCCGAATTCTAATTAAACCAATTTATATTTCCTCATACCAACGCAGAAGGTACACATTTCTCATTCGGGAGCCGGGAAAGAAAGGTGTACTTTAGGCCCTGGTATAAACAAAAATACTACCGTATTATTTTTTGAAATACAAAAACCACTTCTGTAACATCGACATCTTACACCCGTTTGAACTAGTTTGTTAAAGTTTATTGTTTACAGAATAAAAATAATAGATTTCCTTATTTTATAATATTTTGACTTTCATTAACTGATTTCTCTACACAATGTTAATATCTATGCAAAGTTTCATGAAAATCGTACTTCATTTTAAAGAAAATTTTGATTAAGCCAGTACTTGCGCCGATAAAACAAAGTACTCCGGCATCCAAGCAAACGTGATAGTCCTACCTTACCGATATTACAGTACTTTGATTGTAGTAAATAGTATTACTTGGATACAAGGAAATGAAGATATCATTGCACTTCTTTAGCTTATAATCTACCATTTCGTAAAGTTTCAGCCTGCAAATATTTAAGAGGAAGCCGGACGAGTATCGTTGCGACGTTTACGTTTTCATACTTTTTTCGCTCAATTTTCAATTGTAAACTATAAAGAATTGGGCTCAACTTGAAATATACTAAAATATTAAAAATTAAAAGAAAAAAGTATGAAACTGTAATCATCGGTAACTATGCTCCTCCGACTTCCCGTTAAAGATTATTGAAAATGGCGCTTCTAAAAAGTTATCATATCATCCCAATGCAGATATAAATTTTTGTGGAAATGCTATTGCCAGTAGTGTTTAAATATTGACCTTTTTCTTTGTAAAATGGTAGATTATGGTTCAAAGAAGTGCAATGATGTTTTCATTTTATATAAATCCAAGTAGTTCTTTTGCTGATATTCAAATATACAAAATCTTGTCAAGGTTTTATTTAGATGATATTATTTATAACAAACACTGAACCAGGGTTAAATTTTTTAGTCAACGAAACAACCCAGAGAAAAATATTTGATCCCGAAGCCTTGATATATTCTGAATTTATATTATTTTCCTAATTATGATGAGTAACTCTAATATATATAATTTTTTACAGATAGGTTTAAATGGTTCACTAATTTATGTTACCAATTCAAGAAGGGAATGGTTATAACTTGGTTTGATGTTGAACCTATGGTAACAATCCGCAAACCACATCAAATGGAGGTAGGAATACTTTTTTTCAACCTTCAGTAAAATATTTCGCAAATGTTGAAAACTAAATATTCGAAATAATTAGATTTATAACTTTTATCTTCTTTTATAAAAAAGTTGTAAGTCCTAGTAAATGAACACTACCGAGTAAGTACCTAAACAACGGCTCAAATATTAGTTTAATAGTTTATACCAAGTGCAATTTAGTGTCTAATTAAAACACATGATTTTTGTGTTACGGATCTCTACGACTTTTTTGGGTCATTCTTGTTTCTAAAAAATTTATAAGGTGTTTTTTTCAGCAAAATTTAAATATAAAAGAATTATAAATATATGATGATAAAAGCATATCAGATTCTACAAAATCTGATATGTATACTAATAGATTAGGACACAGTAATCTGTATAAATACTCTAGTTCTATCGAAATTCCCATAGAAATTTAACACTTTAATGTGCATCATTCTTTTTACTTTAGATAATTTTGCCAAGTAATACACTTCTAACTAAATCGAGAATTTATGAGTTCTTAAAGCCATGGCTAGGTGAAGGATTGGTCATTTCAACAGGTGAGATAAATAATTTATATATGATATGTATAATTATATATAAATAGGTGGCTATCGATCTCAACGAATAAATTAGTTTGCAAAATCAATTTATTTGTGACGTTTCGAGAGTTTATAGTTCTCTCCTCTTTATGCTAAACTGAGTTTTTAGATAAAAATTTCTTTTTTACATAATCGTTAGATATTAGGTACTTAGTAAATATGTCTATACCTAATTATTAATATCCAATATTAAATAGCGTTTTCAATAATCTGAAAAACTCTCTCTTGAGCCTTGCAATAAGCACAGAACGTAGACATATTTATTAAGTTTATGTGAAAAGATATTTTTATCTATAAATCTCGGTTCAGCCTGAAGAGGAAAATACTACAAAACTCTCGAAATGTTGTAAATAAATTGATTTTCCAAACTAATTTGTTCGTTGAGGTCGATAGCCTCCTTCCACATACTTTTGCAAATTACTACGAACAATAGAACAAATATATAATTTTTAATAATTATAAATAATTATATTACATTACCCCCAAAAAATTGACGTCAATACAACTTCTTTCTTAATTTTTATTAGCATAAGTGTGTTTCATGTACTAAACCTGCATTCTTTGCACAAAAACATTTATGTCTGACTTATTCCTTCATTCAGATTTAATTTTTAAAAGTTTTATTTTGAAACCATTATCGATTTACATATTTTGAAAGTAGAGATCTATATTTTCATTAAAATCGTTTTATAAAACATAAAAGAAAAAAACGTTTTTGTATTGAAAATAATTAATGCGCCACCTTGGGCGACTGGTCGGGTGCTTCTATACAGTTCAGAACTCGTGTAAATTAACACCCGAGCCGAAGGCGAGAGAAATGCATCTTGTGGTGCATATATTCCTCATCAGGTTGGCACCCGGGCGAAAATGTGTACTTTATGCGCTGATATGAAGAAAAGAGGCGAATGAATTGTTGCTTAGTTTATAGTTAAGGCACTTAACTTTATATACCACGTACCTTTTTGAACCATGTTTATCAATGTTTTCCCAGAAAATAATTAAATTTTCCTCAGGTGCGTTAACTTAGATTATTTTTTAATGACAAAGTATCCAGGAACCTTATCAAGTCTATATAGAATCCTAATTTTTTTACCTTATACCTAATACATTATACTGCATTCTTCAGGTGATATATGGGCCCGACACAGACGTTTGATAACTCCTGCATTTCATTTTGGCGTTCTAGACTATTATGCTACTGTCATGGAAAAAAAAGTAAAAATATTTAATGATTGCATACAAGCAAAACTGCAAGAAAATCCAAAGGCACCAGTTAACATATACGAATTAGCTACTAATTACACTCTTGATATAATCTGTGAATCTGCTATGGGTATAAACATAGACGCCCAACGGAAATCAAATCATGCTTACACCAAAGCACTTCACGAGTAATGCAATTTGAATTATTAAAATCAACATGCTTTGTTTTGGATTTCTAAATAATAATAATGCAGATTACTTAATAATAATAATGTTAATAATTATCTAATAAATTTAATTGTAGTGCAGCTCGACTATTTTCGGAAAGAGCCATACGACCTTGGTTAAAACTAGATTTTATATACTTCCGTACTAAAAACGGAAAAGAACTGATGAAACATATAAAGATTATGCACCAATTTACTGAAAACGTATGCTAACAATTAACATTAATTTATTCATAAAATAGTGACATTAAATTTAATAATTTTTTTACTAGGTTATAGCAATAAAGCAAAATGAGAGAGCAGAAAAGTTATCTTCAGGCGTAGTATTAGATGATGAATTCGATGAATTTGGTAAATTTTGAATTTTTGATAGAAAAATTTAAAGCTGGTCTTGTATTTAATTGATGTAATTATATTTTTTATAATTTTTTCACTTAATTTATGTTATTATGGTTTTTATATCTTCAGGAAAAAGAAAAAGAAAAGCATTCATAGACCTTTTATTAGATGCTACTGAAAACTCTAAAAGTAACTTATCATTGAAAGAAATACGGGAAGAAGTAGAGACGTTTATGTTCGCTGTAAGCATTTTTCATTTCTATATTTATCTTTATAGCAATTGAAGGGTTGGATACACTAAGGGTATGCATAACTAAAGACGATTATAAGTATTATTCCATTTGTATCTTCCGTTTTTGTTTATCCGATAATTAATTCTCTACATAAAAATTAAAATCAAGGAAACTTTTTTGAACTAACTCCCTTATTGAATTTAGCCCTTTAACTATAGAAAGTCTGAAAAGGCCTACATATAGGTACCATAACATATTGCATAAGATTTTGCATGTATAAAAATCTATGAATTCAAATTTTTGAAAAATTTAATTTGGCACTCCCTTTATCTGACTTTTATAAATCTCATCTTTCTGAACGGTAATACCTAAATGGAGAACATAACCTATTGAGCATTAAATTTTTGAAACAGTCTTTCTTTACATATATAGCATTTAAAAGTATACATATTCAAGTTTTTAATTTATGTATTATCATTCAAATAGTAAAAGCTACTGATACCTTTAAAGCCAGTGAAAAATCTTATATGAAATCTTCATATATTGGTACTTATTAAATTTTATATTAGTCATCATTACAGAAATTTTTTTGCGATTTAAAAAAAAATTTCTGTAATTTTATAGATTTCAGAAGATTTGTTAGTTAGTGAGGTCGGTAAGATAGGATTCTTTTCGACTCTCACTCTTTAATGAAAAAACTAATGTACCTATTTTAGAAATTTAAATATTAAAAATATTTTATTAAGGGTCACGATACGACATCGTCTGCTATTAGTTGGACTCTTTTTGCTCTTGGGAATGCTCCTGATATTCAGGCAAAAGTACATGAGGAGTTAAAGGAAATATTTGGTAATAATGAGGAAGAAGCAACAAAAGAACAATTAGGTCAATTAAAATACTTGGATAGAGTCATAAAAGAAGGACTTAGGTTGTATCCAAGTGCTCCTTCAATTAGTCGACGTTTAGATCATGGCATTGTAATAGGTAAGATTTTCATTGTTAAAATAAAAGAGTTCACGAACATCTAACTTTTATCATTGTTTACATTAAATAAATTTTTTAATTAAAAATACTGTTCTCTTACTAAAGCGTAATATGAAGGAAACTTGCAGATTAAAATATTAAAATCTTAAAAATAATATAATATACATAATATAAATAAATATATTCCGAAAAAAATTGTAGCGCAATCTGTTGTATGCCATATCTATTTAAAAAATAACTTCGATAGTGTCAAAGATTCAATATATCAATTTGTGTACAGAACTAGTATACATATATATATTGTGGATAATGAAGTCTTTTAATATATTTCCAGATGACTGTATTATACCAAAAGGAACAATTTTAAATTTGAACATATACCAGCTTCATCATGATCCTGAAGTTTGGAATGATCCGGAAAAATTTGATCCCGATCGATTCCTACTAGAAAATAGCCACGGAAGACATGCTTATTCTTACATTCCTTTTAGTGCTGGACCTAGAAATTGTATTGGACAAAAGTTTGCATTGTTAGAAATGAAAATTGCATTAACATCTATTTTACGCAAATGGAGAGTTTCGAGCGTTTTAAAACCCACTGAAATCAAAATAATACTAAATATTATCATGAAACCTTTTAATAACACAATTGAACTAAATTTCACACCAATTAGTAATATTTAAGTTCAAAAAATAAATTAATTTATACTGATTTCAGATACGCGAGGTGATCTATCCAATTTTCAAACTGTTTTTATATTTTGAATGAATAATTATAAGCTCCTCAATAATCATGACTATCTGTGAATAATATTGTAGCAAGGGAGTTACTTCTAAAAATATTATAGTATTCTTGTTTATACAAATACTCAGAAATATATGTTATTAGCCATACTCGTTTTTAGACTTTCGATCATTTATACAGTTTGTTTAGTATAAGCATCATAAGAAGTATGATTGATTTCGATTTTACTTTCACTGTATATGCGTTTTTGCAGTGAGAGGATACGAGAAATTTTATAATTGCAAATAGTATTAGGTCAGATTATATCATAACCAGTCAGTAACCGCCATTTATCTTCTGCATGTCTATGGGATATTTTACTTATTTATTATTGTTATGCAAACACTGTATGTATTCATTTTTAATAAATAATTGCATTATACATGTATAACTTGTAATTCTTAATACTCATATCCTAAAATATCGTAGATATTTATCTCTAATTGAAGACTGCGACATTTCCATCGCACAAACAATTTAAGGGGATGTTCTATGGTCGGAAAGATTCCTACCTTACCGGTTTTTGATTTAACGAAATCTTACAAAGATGGAGATTAATTTTTGAAAAAACTCTCTACTAGTTCCTCGACAATGATGTAAACATTACGTAATTCAACTTTCACGAAATTCCATCCACAATTCGCCGAGATTTTTGTCGTAGAAAATTTCGGAGATAAATATAGCTGTGAATTACGAACGAAATTTTCGACGACAACAATCTCTGTGAATTGTGGATGGAATTTCGTGAAACTTGAGCCACGTAATGATAACATCATTACCGAGATGGTGAAACAGTTTTTCCAAAAATTAATCTCTATCTTTGTAAGATTTCGTTAAATCCAAAACCGGTAAGGTAGTAGGATCAATCTTTCCGACCATAGCAAAACCTTCTCTTAACTTAACTGTAGGGTAAGATACCCAACTACTGAAACATTAATGATCCCTTTGCAATTATTATTATTATACTATCACTACATTTGAACTGAAAGTACAGATTTTGTGGTTTGAAATTATCGCTTAACGTATTTAGTTTTAAAAGAAAAAGTATATAATTTAATCATTATTCATCCACAAGTAAGCAAAATAAAATAAATGATTCGGCAAACGTATTGCTGACCTGACACCCGACCCGACATCTAACGTTAACGTCATATAAAAATTACGTAAAATGTGTATTATGGTGTATTACTGACATCTAATTAAAAACTACAATGTAATATTTCATAAAGTATTGATTAAATAAATCCAAATGGCAGTATATGGATTATGTAAGTTGATTATACTTTATACCCTAGTAAAAAAAAAGTTGTTTTAAAAACATGTTAGGAATAGGTATGTTTTGAGGTATTTTGAATCATATTTATATTCTAATGTTTTGGAAAATATGTGTATGTGTGTGTGTGTGTGTGCACGTAGTCTTTTGTTGAATTCACTATTGTATAAGTATATTTATTCAAAATAAAATAACAGGCTCCTATAAGGCTACATAGTGAGTTTGTTAAAAAACGTGATTTTCAAAATTACTTATTTAGTTTACTTGGTCGGTGATATACACTCAAATTTTGCAGAGACCCTTCTTAAAGCCGTGCAACTATCAAATCCACAGGATAATGTGAAATATCGTTTAGTCTTTTAAATTAATACCGCATTAGCAACATATAAGTAATAGTCCAGAAGTAGTAGGCCAGGAAGAAAGAGACTAATTTTAAATATAATTATTGCTACTCGGGGTAAGTGGATCCTATTTCCTAATTCAAGTATAAGTAATGTGAAAAGTGTTTGATCTTTCATGTAGAACTTAAATTGTTTATCGAATGACAGAGCTTATATGAAATAATATACCCGTTACGGAAATGAAACTGCAAGTTAAAAAATATCATTATATGTATGCATTTTGTAAAACGTGTTTTAATTTTTTTAAACATACTTATAATATAAATAACTTGTGGATATACGTATGAATTATATTCGAATCACACTACGGCATGCACTGCCATAAACTTCTTGCTTGGACGTTCTCCGGCTCGCATGATCAAAATTTATTTTATAAGTTATCGTTAAATTGCATCTTTATTAATAAAATATATTAATTAGGTATGTACCATAAGATATTAAAGTATAAATAAATAGTGTAAAAACATCATATAAATATAAAAGCGATGTATAACATACACTTTAGTACAGACTACTGTTCCGTACAATATAGATATACTTGTAACATTATAATATATATTTAATTGCACTCTGTATTAGATATTATTATAAAAACCAGCTAGTAATTTAACTATATTATTTAAAGAATTTTCATTCATCCAAAAAGTTTTTTTTTTATATTATTACAAGAAAATACTACTTATAACTACCTATATTTATAACTATAAAAATTGTGTTCGATATAATTAAAATTAAGTATATTAATGGTTAAAAATTAATAATAGATTGAAAAACCACAAAATACACAAATAATTTTACCGACGACATAATTGCTCAGATTGCATAATACATTTTTTAATTTAACGTCATAAAAATTTAACTATGCAAAAAGGTAATGTTATTAGTAATTATAATAATTGTAAAATTAATTCTATCAATAACATTACTTATGACTATTCATGATAAAAAAAAACACTATTCCGTTTAATTTTTCGCTATTCGAACTCCCGCGCTTGTGAATGATATTTAGTTGCCGCACCTATACTCTGATCTCTAAAAATGGCGTTTTAACTATAAGCTACGTCGCTCAGAAATATAATTTTAGTAGTATATTTTTGTCTTTTGCCGAGGCCAGGATGGGGCCTAGGCCTATTGGCATAACCGTGGACGCGTGTGGACGAGTCTGGTCTGCGGAGTGCAGTGGGCAGACGGTGCGTGCATTCGGCAGGAATCCAGGAACGCAGGCTTGCTGTCATACAATATAGGTTATTTAGCTGTCCTGTGTCCAGAGCTACTACTCCGCGCATATAGTGAATAGTGACTGGCGTACACCTAATTTACCTACTTATCTACCGAATGCCCGTGGTTTCGATTTTGCGCATTCGAACGAACTTGACGAGTGGAGAAGAAACATCGCAATTCGCAGCGCCGCACTCTCCCATACATGCTTTTGAGTTGAGTTGATCTTGAGCAAGCAATATATTACTTACTGACTACTGAGAGAGGGAAAGGATATACATAAAGTATGTGTTCAAGTGCATATCCTCATCTGTGAACTGACTCGTCTCCAAGAAAATCGAACAAACGAAAAGTTAGCGACTATCATGCTACTGTTATACTAAGTCGTATACGTAAATACGTTGCTGCATTGATTTGCTTAATTAATGGGTCAAGGTTGGTCCATGTTTGGCTATTCGATGCCTATAATATGTATACGACAATAAGTCGTTTGCAATTTGACTTTGGTAGCGCTGGGAAACGCACACATAGGTAACGGCGCTCCACCAGTCACTACTCGCCTACCTCATATCGTATACCTGTACTGTATCACACGTTATGTACACATTTAAGCGCACAACGAATATAACAATCTCTTATGCGACCCGCGTGCACCTATACTTATACACGTTAATCGAGATGATTATATATACAGATTCGTCCTCGCCAACGCGCTACTTGTGGCTTTTTTAGTGTTTATATCACTAGGCGCGCGCGCGCGTAAACAATGCCGAAACTCGCCTACATTTTTCGTTGCTTTCGACGACAGCCGCTTTCTGGCGCTCCCGCATCAGTCCTCTAATACCTTTTGTTTTTAGTCGATAATATATAAAGTCGCTACTTTATTTTAATCAGTTTTGATCGGTTTTTTTTCATTGTTTATTTTTATCGTCGTGAAATACTTCAGTACTTAAAAAGGTGTTACGTAAGTTCATTCAGATTGACAAGTTCGGAAAAAGTGGAGATTGTTGACAAAGTTATATTTAACACTGGTTGTACTGCTCAGTTCCTATTCTGTGCTATCGATTTAATTTTTTTTCTTCATATTTTTATTACCTATATATAAGTTACGGAGATTTATTTTAGTTAATATTTTAATGCAACATTGAGATAATTTTTTATTATTGAAATTAAGTCAATGCATTCTATTGTTAAAACGATCTTCAACTGTTAATTATCGGATATCTACTTGTTCTAAGTGTGAAAGTAATTCGAAATGTATTGATATACTTTTACAAGAAAACCTTTACATTTCTCTTCTTCACTGTTAAATTTGTTTCGATAATAGATATATGTGAAATTAAATTTTATTTATGGTTCACCTATGTTTGATGTTACAATTATATTCTTTTTACTATACAACAATAAGTTTAAATATTACTATCCAAATTGATTAATAAATAAAATATAAAATTTATCACTTATTAATATGAATTATTTATCTTTTATTTCTTTTTAGGTTCATAGATGTAAAGCTATACAAACAAGAATTGCAATGTGAGTTCACATTAATGTTGTTATCAAAGGGTGTTCTATATTTTAAAACTGAATTATATTCAGGTAAAGTAAAAGAAAAATGTTAAACGAAACATTGAAGGTTGACTCCATGTCTTTACATGATTCTACTATGAGCGGTGCCTTATCGGTGTACGATGCACTTA
Source organism: Megastigmus stigmatizans (assembly GCA_900490015.1). Taxonomy (NCBI): domain Eukaryota; kingdom Metazoa; phylum Arthropoda; class Insecta; order Hymenoptera; family Megastigmidae; genus Megastigmus; species Megastigmus stigmatizans. Next base: position 12,995 of record UELV01039083.1, read on the forward strand.
ACCAAGAGAGCGACTCCGGTAGCAACTCTTTGGAGCCTGTAGGTGGTAAAACTGTCAAAAAGCTTGCGAGAGGCATATCAAGAGCTACTGAAAATGCTGATATCGTTACACATGCTAAGTTGCAATTGGCATTGCGGTCTGTTGACCACATGCCAGAGTTTACATTCTCGTTACCTGATTTATCTATTTATCCAGGTAAAATGAACAAAATACAGACTAAATAAATTATAAATATATTATTTCTTATGAAAAAGTATATTTTAAAGAAAATTAAAACAACTACCAAAAAGTAAATTATTGATTTCCTAATATATAGATAATATATGAATTCATGAGTTTAGATCTTTCATCAATTGTCAATGATTGATATATTTTCATAATATTTATTGTTTATTTTCCGTACTTTTTAAATATTTCTAAACTATTTTAGTTATGATTGATTTTTTTGTCAATTTAGTTTCTAAATGTTTTTCTATCTTGTACAATGTATATATTTAAAAAATTTATGATTTTCAGATGACTTCCGACAGTTTTTGGAAAAGGACCTCATAGAAGGAGGATGCCTTTCTTCTTTAGAATCTGCAGGCAGACTGAATTGGTGGTGCGGAGGTAAAAATAGAGTATTATGGCCACTCGCAACAACTGGTGATGGAAATTGTTTACTTCATGCTGCTTCTCTTGGGATGTGGGGTTTTCATGATAGAGAACTCACTCTAAGAGACTCTTTATATAACACCCTTTCAAAAGGAGACTACCGACATGCCCTTTTTAGGTATTTTAAAAAAAATTAATTTCCATAATAAGTACTATACTATTTTTTTTTAACCTTTTACCTTTATTTTAATTTTATTCATGTTCATTAGGAGGTGGAGATGGAGACAAATGGGTCTTAATGCTGTAGCTGGTTTATCTTATACAGAAGCTGAGTGGATATCTGAGTGGCAGGGTATTGTTGACATGGCATCTACGAATCCTAGAAATCAAATGAGTACTTCCTATCAAAGTTTAGAAGAGGTAGTTTTAATAAATAAAGTTAATCATTGCGATAAAGAAATGTAGTTGACATTAATTATTTATAATACTTTTATAATGTAGGAATAGCTTATGAAATTACATAAATGATATTACTACGTGTAATTAGGTTGAATGATTATAAAGAAGTACGATTATAGTGCGGTTATTATAGTACAATTTTCCCAGTTAATATTGTCTCATATTTTTAATTTCTAAATATATTATAAATATAGAATATAGAATTATATAATATAGAATTTCATAAAGCTTTAGCATCTAGAATTTATAAAACTAAATGGATTGGAAATATCATTTAAATTCAAATTTAAAACAATTTTTAGATACACATTCTTGCCTTGGCACATATCTTACGACGACCAATCATTGTTGTGGCAGAGACAATGCTCAGGGATTCTGAAGGTGTGGCTTTGGCACCAATTCCTTTTGGAGGAATATATCTTCCACTTGAAGTTCCCCCTTCACAGTGTCATCGAACACCTTTACTATTGGCATATCATTCAGCCCACTTTTCTCCGCTTGTCACAGTAGATAGCAGTTCTGATCCAAAAGAGGGTAGTATAGAAGGATATAGTATACCACTTGTGGATCCGGATACTGGCCAGTTGTATCCTGTACTTTTTGCAGTTGATCCAGGGCCTGATTGGGATTGGTCTGCCTCTCAAGATTTGCTTCGCCAACCAGATATAGTAGCTTGAATTTTATTTTGGAATGCTTAAACTTTTTTTTATTATAAGTTTTCAATAATTTAATTTAATTGTTTTCAGATGGAATATCTGATAAAGCAATATTTAGAGTACGAAAACCAGGTTTTTACTCCAGATGAAATGGATAGGTTATCAGAACTAGACGCAGCAAAAAATAAGCCAGCTAAACAGTTAATTAATGCAGTTGGATCTATTGGGAAATCAGTTGGTAGAAGACTTTTGATGATAACTAAAAGACCAAAGAGTCCACCAGCTTCTAATTCTGGCGGGTATGGTGACACCTTACTTTGTGTGAGAATAAGGAGTAAAAGGCATCAGTACGTTGATCAAATGCTTCAGAATTATTTAGATAGTGCGCAATCAAGGTATTTTTATAAATATTTATTTTTTGTTTCATTTATTTTCTAATTATATCATTTTTTAATTTAATTTTGTCATAAATGTTGTGAAGGTACCTGCAAGACAATCAGAGTAGTAATTCTGGTAGTGAAACGAATTATGGAGCTGGTAAATCAAAGTTTTATGTTGTAAGTGACAGTAACAGTCATGCAAGTGTCAGTAAACTTCAACCAACAAACCCTAACAAAGATCGAACTCTTTATCTTTCAAGGTTTGTATCAATATTAAATTAAAAAAGTTGAACATATATTTTCTAAATTTTCAAAAAGCACTTACTTAATTATTTGAATATTAAATAAATTTTCGTTTATATAGATAAATTATTTTATAGAAAATTTCTAAGAAAAGACTATTTCATCCATATCTTCATGTTTTTTAAAGTTTATAGAAAGTACTTAAGAGTTAGCAGCATATACAATAATAAATAATGAAAGTTTTCTACAATACTATTAATTAAGAAGTATTATTGAATGATTTTGTGTTCCTAAATATAAATACTAAAGATTTTAGATTTCTAGACGAAAGCACAGTATTGAAATGTTAAATTGTTAAAAAAAATTAATATTTATATTAAAAAAAAGTTTAAATTACAATTGGTTCTAATAATTTAAATTCATTTAGTTCAGTGACAGATCCGCCAAAAATAAACTTAAAAGAAAATGAGCTGCAAAGGATTTAACAGCTTCAGTGCTAATAATACATAAGATTTTGCAATTCTAATTGCCAAATCATTTGACTGATTGAAAATTTGACTTAAATAAAGTTTAGTATAGTATTTCACATATAAATATAATGTCTTAACATAGTTTGACAAAAAGGTATCGTGACATAAAAACTGTTTTTATCCAATGCTACATATATGTGTCATAATCAAAAATGTTAAAACTTGGTTTTTATTATTAATAATAACAAATAATAGAATTGTTAAATAAAACAAAAACTTAGGTTTATTAATATTGAAGCTATTGTTCCTTGCTGGTTTCATTAAAGGTGTTGAGGACTCAATTGATCGTCAAAGAACAAATATATTAGTACTGGAACTTTTATTAAATCTTGTTGCGACGATTCGATGACCTAGTATACATATACCATCCCCATCAGGTAAAAAAAATCTATACATCAATTAAAAGTTTACATATTAAAAAAGTTGGTAACAAAAAAATTTTTTTAAATACAAACTATACGATTATTAAATTATTTAAACGCACCTAAAACATAGCTTTTTTACACGTTGTAAATTATTTTGAACATAGTGAATGATTTTATTATATGAAAAAAACTGCAAAAAGAATTGACTATATTACACATTATTTTTATACATTGATTAAAAACGCGAAAAAAAGGAAACCATTCACAACATCAACTCTGACACCACCTTTTTATAATTTTATAATTGATAAATGATCGAAATTCTGAACCAGGAAAAAAGCTTGTGCAAGAGAGAGTTTTCAAAGATTATGAATATTTTCTACCATAATAATACTTTCAATCGTATTGATGATACAAATTTTTTGAAAAATGTATATAAAGGCACTTTAAATTTAATCAAGCGCTCTGGATTATAACTACTTTAATGCCTCTTATTAAAATTTTACTTATATACAGAAAACACTTCGATATTAACTCGTATGTGCTATAGAATACTACAATGACCCCTTCCTCCTCTCCCAGAGACTTGCCGTACACACACTTCATAATATTTTGCTTTTCAATTTATAGCATTATAGCGCGAATTTAAATACTTCCACTTTAGTTCTCTCCCGAGCCTCGCGATACGTACACGACAATGCATACATACGTTATGCTTGTCGTGAGGCTCGGGAAATTATAAAAAAATGTTGTGAGTGGTTTCCTTTTTTCCGCGTTTTTACTCAATGTATAAAAATAATGTGTAATATAATCAATTCTTTTTGCAGTTTTCTTCATATAATAAATAACATTCACTATGTTCAAAATAATTTATAACGTGTAAAAAAGCTATGTTTTAGGTGCGTTTAAATAATTTAATAATAGTATAGTTTGTTTTTAAAAAAAATTTTTGTTACCAATTTTTTTTATATGTAAATTTTTAACTGATGTATAGAGTTTTTTTGTCTGATGAGGAAGGTATATGTATACTAGGCCATCGAAACGTCGCAACCAGATTTAATAAAAGTTGCTGTACTAATATATTTGTTCTTTGACGATCAATTGAGCCTCCAAACCTTTAACTTAGGTTTATATATATTTCTGTGAGAAGCATTAAAACAATTTAAACACCAGTGCGTGTTGCAATCTTCGCAACGTGTATTTATACGTTTTAATTAATTTCCAGCTTGAATAGTTTTGTTTTGCTTTTACTTTTTTATTCTCTTTACTTAAAGTGTTTTCCTCTTTACCAATCATATGTGGAATACTAGGATTGTATTACAAAAGCTTATAAAATCGTCTATGCCGCGAATAACAATGTTATATATGCAAAACAGGATATTTTAAAATATTTATCTATTGTATGGCATAAACTATTCTATATTAGTGGTTAAATTCGGGTCCCGATGCATACATACACTGTTGATAACATAAAAATCAAAATCTATACCTATACATGTCCATGAACTGAACTTTTATTTCCTATTCTATATTTATTTAATACAGTCATATATATGTGTCACGTTGCACAATGGGAAAACAAATCGTGGCACACATATGGCTCACATAGCACTGAACCTGTTAAACTAAAAAGAGTATCCATAAATACTAATTTTTATAGGAAGTACTACGGAACTTAACCAGACGAATAACATTGTTCTTATTTTTTAATTAATTATCTCATATTTAATTTTTATGTTATTCAATGTATTTCCGCAGATCAACTTTCTACCATGATCAAGTATTAAATGAAGAACCCAAAGTTGAACATCGGAATACAACGGACTCTGCGAATGTAAGTGTCATTTACTGCAAAAACCTCATATTTTAATTATAACTAATTGATTTGTTTTATGCAGGATTTAGTTAAGTATTGTCGCACTCAAGACTGTAAGTTTTTCGGCTCTCCAGAAAATCAGTTCTACTGTTCACAGTGTTGGGCTGATCGACAGCAGCGCTGAAAGAAGTTTTATCCCACCCATGACAATAATTTTTGTCTAACGAAAATGAGCATAAATTTGCAGCGTGATACTAAGCTACATAATTATTTTATCTTCGATAGTATTTATATTTATTTTCTCTAATAACGAAGTATGCAGCTTATATGGTTGTTCTTTTCATTAGGCTTATTGTATTCCCTCCGATTAATAGTGTTTAGTTCAAACAAATAGAGCGATTAGATTTTTATTAACTCGCGAATTTAAAAGAAAACAAATTGATAACGACAATCCTGCCTTGCCTCGTGCGCCCATAACAAAATTAATATTCTACTATACTTAAAGCTTTTTCGATTTCTTTTAAAGATTGTTTCCAAAATAGAGTAGAGAGAAAATTTTAGGTATATTTTATTGGAATGCGTACACATTTTTTTACACGACCGATACATGGAAGCGTGAAAACAAACATATTTATTAAGTCAAATATTTTTGTACAAATTAAATTTTTATCAATATAAAATTCTATTTTAATCTTTCTGCCCGTAGATGTATACAAGGATGTAACGAGTTACTTTACGAGTTTTTTTTTTATGGATTGAGCTTGTACTTTGAGGATTTATTCATTAAATTGTAGAAAGTAAACTTATTTTCTAAGGCAATATTTTAAAAATTATGTCGACACACCAGACCTTAGGGTAGCTTAAGCGCGAGAATTGACCTTAATTTTAAACATTTATGTAAGAGTTTCTGAGTTTCTGAGTTTCTGAGAATGTAGTGCAAAAATTAATATTATATAAAAGTAGTATACGTAAAGTGTCGAAAAAAATTTGCTTATAGTGAATTTTGTTGATGCAAAAGTAGATATCGGTAATGAAAAAAATTCTATTCACGATAGCTTTTTTATTTCTTACTATTTTTTAATTTAAAAAGTATTTATTAATTTAAAAATTTAAAAGGATATGAAAATTAATAAAAATATTAGATCCTACAAAGTTACAGCGAATTGCTGCTAATTTGAGCGACATATTATTATAAACATTAGCTGTAAATTTGTAGGTTTTAATAACTTAATCAAGGAACAAAATGAGACCATTTAAATTAAAAAATATTAAGAAATAAAAAAAGCTATCCTGAATAGTATCTACTTTTGCATTAACAAAATTCGCTATAAAAAAATTTTTTGGACACTTTACGTATACTACTTTCTTTAAATATCTTAAATAATGCTAAAATACCAATTTTTGGCAATAACATGTAAAATACTTGTCAAATTGCTTATCTTAAATATTTTTTTCTAAAATCAATTCCTTTTATGGTAATTACAACATTATATTCCTGAAATTGATAAAAAAAACTTGATTTTTATCTAAATATTCAGGGCTATGTATGATTCGTTTTAAGGTCAATCCAGTGGAAAGAAATTTAAATTACTTTTGAACAAACTAATGGCTAGTAGGATGGGAAAAAAAAACTAATTTCATATTTTTCTCTAGCTATAGGATGATAATCGATTGTTCTATTCAAGTTTAGATATTTTATTATAGTTATTTATAATGGAGTGATCTTGGAGAAAATTTTTAAATGAAATAAAGGTGTATATTTTTGTTTAAGCATTTTAATCTCTATAGAGAAATTATATTGCTAAAGGTGTATTTCACTTTGATATTCGGATTTCAGTACCCTACAAAAAATTTTTTTGTTTTACTAAAACAATATCGGAGTTTCGTTATTTTTAATAATGATTGGTCAAAATTTCATTGAGGAAGTCTAGTAACCTGTTTATTTACATGCTTGGCAAATATTTTTGGGTATGGTTACAATTAATTGCTCTCATGATAAAATGTTTTATGCGAAATTAACAGAAAAGTGAATTCTAGGAAGAGAAAAGTTAGGCTACTATATTTTTTACTAGGTGAAATTACAAAACACTTCCATGTAACAATCGTGCAAAAAAATATGCTGAATTAATCGAAATTATGCCAAAAGCAGACGAAATCGCTGTTAGCGTCATGTGGCATATACTCTAACAATTATATATTTATATATGTATATATGCATATATATATACATATATGTGTGTGTGTGTGTGTGTATAGGGCTGCAATTTTCAAGCGATAAAGTTAAGTATATACAAAATAGTGTATAACATCAAAAAGTCGGTTAAAAATAGAATTAATCCAGAAAAAATCAAATTTAATAATAGAGCTAAATACAAACTTGTTCAGTTTTTCACATGAGAATAGTACCCAAAATACATATTTCAAAGGTTTTATAAAATCTGAGTATCTTATATCATTTCAAAGAAAAAAAGTTTTTATTTTTAAATTTTATACAATTTTATCGTTCAATTAAAATTTTTCTAAATTTTTATATTCAGTTTTATATGTTATACCAAATCCGTAACTATAAGCAAACATAAATTATAGTGACCTTGCAGCTACAAATTATGGAAAAGATTGTTGTTTAAGTCACATATATATATATATACATATATATTCAATAATTGCGTATTTTATAACTGTTACAGTAACGCTTTTTAATGAAACTGGCGTTATCAAGTCTACAAATTTTTGTTATATTTGTCAAATTGGCCCCGATGAACATCGATTGAACTATTAGAAAAATAAATGATTTATGATTGTTTCATTATGGCTGGAATATATAGGTTTAAGTAAAGGGGAGTTAGTTTTATTTTCTAAAACTCTCATGGTTTTTTTATTAGAAACGTACTTAAGGACCTTCTCCGGCAAATCGATTTTCTCTGGATTTTTTAAAATTCTACATGCGAACTGATTATGATATGCTTTTTAAAAAGTTGATTTTTGAAAAGTTTAGTATATGTTGCGGTTTTAAAATTGGAATATTTAATTTTATACTTTGAGATTTTAACACGAGAAGGATATGTTTAGCATGTATTAATCACACGTTGTTAATAATTTCGAAGCCAATTTTCTTAGAATTCTTTGAAAAATCAATATGTGATACTAGACATGAAGATATACGCAAAAAATTTATTAGGACTTGAGGTATTAACTTCAAAGATACTGCTATTTAAAGATATGTTATATATTGCAAGTATATCTATATTGTAGTAAAGTCTGTACAAAAGTGTATACCTATTACACTTCTTTTTATGATATTTATATGACTATTACAATATTTATTTATATTTTAGGATTTTATGGTTCATAATTAATAGATTTTATTAATAATAACGCAATTTAATGATGAATTATAAAATAGAAAGAAATTTTTCGATCATATGAGCCGAGAAGGTCCTTAATTTCACATAGGTATAGTATATTTTTTATCTTGAAATAACAATTTTAGAAAAAATAAAAATCATTATGATCGTTGATTTTCGCAAACAACATACATGTTCTATTATTGAAACGCTATATTTTTTCTACTTTAATTTCAAATATTTCCGTAATAAATCGGCGACTCCTAAAAGTACCTAGTCGATTTTCTCAAATTTTTGGTTGGCAACTAAAATGTAGTGTACCGACGAATATTGCTGTTTTAACTCACAATATTACACATCAAATCAATTTACAGACTTTGATAAAGATGTGAAAAGGAAGAGTAAAGTGTCTATGGCGTATAAAAACAGAAATATTCAAAATTTTTAAAAGTTAACAAAGAATCAAGAGTCTCTCTCATCTCATAAGGCACTGAATTAGATAAAAAAATGAAATGTAGGTCTTTTATAATTAAAATAATACACTCATTTTACTATAAAAAACGCCTAATCCCACTAAATCGTTGCAATTTTATTAGCATATTCTTTTTACTCCAAACTAATAAAACCATTTAATCGATTAAAATAACAGTTGTTTGAAATTGTTTTTTAATGTATTGTTATTATGCGACTGCTGCACTATTAACAAATTATATAAATATGAAAGAATATGAGTTAGCTACTGTAGTTAATCTCAGGTATTATTAATAATTACTTTGAGAATTGAAAATATTCATATAAGTATTTTTAAAAATAATCCTTTATTCTCCATATATTTTATATGCCTTATGGCGTCACTAGTACATATATAAGTTATACAAAACGAAGACTTAGGATCGAATGCAAATTTAAAAAAATTGTTTTGTTATTATTTTTTTTAATTATTTAGTATGCCAAAATTGAAAATTTTGCTTTTAGTTGAAAATATGCATTTTAAGGGGACGTTAAAATCCTATTAAAAGACGTTGTTACCGTCATTGCAAAATCTACATTTAATTCGGTGAATTTTTGATTGGAAATTACGTTTATTAAAAAATATATAGATTAAAATGTGGATTTGCCATGTAGGTATATGACAACCCCTCAAAAATAAAAATTTTTAATTTTCTTTATCTTCCTTACTACGTGCTTCTTAGTCTATCAAAATCGAGAACGAAAGATGTATATATTATATTTTTGCGAATCTCCTTTAATGGCGATTGTTGGAAGTTAACACAAAAATACAAAATAAAATATGTATCAAAAACCTGTATAATTTAAAAATATGTGTGAGAAAATAAACAAATATTTTTGTAAATTTCCATACTTTTTTCTTTCTCAAACAATTATTTTATGAACGCACGCCCCAAGAAATATATTAATTAGTAGGCAATTCATTATTCCACTTTCATAGAATAATAATGAAATTATGTCTTAAATTGTTATTAAAATTGGGTACTTATTCCTTTAGTTATTAAAATTTTTACTAAAGTTAACAAAAGAAAAATATTAATTATAAGTTATTGAAGTAATTCTATAACCCTTTGGCTCCCCATGTTATGCTTAAGATATACTAAGCTAAAAACAGCGTAGAAATTGTACCGTTCAATATTTTTTAATTCACAATGTCTTAATTGAAAGATTATAACGTTTAGTTATTGAATTTATTAAAAAAATGAATTACATACCTCACAGTAAATTCTTTAAAATGAAAAAAAAAAACTGAATTTTACAAAATTAATTTGTGCGAAAATTTTAATATTAAAATTCAATTTTATTTAGCACAGTTTATTTAGAGTTTTTTAAAAATCCTCTAAACCAAAAATACAGAAAATGGTTTCTTATTTTTACTTTAAAAAAGTAGTAGATTATATGAATTTTTTAATTATTGTTTAGCATTAATTTTGAAAATTTTTGGGAATGGTTTTGCTAATTCTAATGAGCGAATAAAATATTTTTGGAATGTTTTTTTCTTGCTTTGGTTTGCTTAAAAATTTTGTTATAGATGCAGGTAATTTATCGTTTTTATAATAGTAGGTGATTCGTCGTTTTTCTCTGTTTAATACAGGATAATATCGATAGTATTAAAAGGAGAGTAAGTTGAAATCAATGAAAACATATGAAAACTATAAATTGTATTATGTTATTATGTTAACCCATTAACGACCAAGACCCCGAATTTTCAACTTTTTCAAGGCTTTTTTTTCAACTAAAAAAAAGGTTTGAAAAAATTTGAAAAAGATCACATCCGACGTATTTTGAGCTGTTCTTTCGAATGGTGATATCGATTTTTTGCTAAAACACTCTTGAAAAAAAATATGGCGTGTTTTTCACGAAAAAAGTGAAAAAATTTAGAAATTTTCAACTTTTGAATTTTTTTTCATAATGATAACGCAATGGCAATAATTCTAATCACTGCAAAAAAGTGCAATTGATATGCAAACATCACGGAAAATTTTTTGTCATGACCCTAAAATATTTTTACACTTTCCAAAATGGCCATATTTCGTAAAGTCTCAAAAAACGGAATTTTCGAACAAGCTATTTTTCTGATAACTTTTCAAGATTTATTGTGAAATGAGAAATGGTTTCAAAGAATTTAGCAAGGGTTGGGGTCTTACTCGACATTTTTCGAGTTGTTTTTTCGCATTGTGAATACAAAGTTCAAGTAAAATGCTTGAAGAAATATAATGGATTTTGATGAAATGGAACGGACATATTGAAATTCAAACGTTACCCTCATGAATTATACTTTGGAAATAGTTTTGAGCATCAATTACTAATACATTTACCTGTTTAAATTTATTAACTTTTTCATAACTTCAAAAAATCATTGACTTCTTGAAATAATTTTGCACCTTCAAACAGGGCTAAAAATAATGCTTATGTAATTCATTTATAGTTATACTACTGTTGTGATTGGTGTTTTCATGTAAATATATTTGTTTCATTTATTTATTTCCATGAGAATTTCCATGTTACACTGTATAACATCAATGTTCATCAAGTCATATGTATGCTTTATACGTTTGTAAAGGTCTTCACTGAAAAATCGCTTACCTTATTCGTAATTATTTTTCTCGCATAATGAATATTGCAACATTTTATATTTAGTTGCATATTTTTTGGTGTATACGTTTTATTGTACATTGAACATTTCTATACTGTGAATGGAATTTAATTTTCAAAATGTCACGAAGCGATCAAAGACTATTTCTGAATCCGAAGACGAACAGTATACTTCTGACGAAGATGAATCAGTGGAAATACAAAATTCAGATAACTCTGGTTGTTCAGATGATTCGGATTCTAATGATGACACTGTTGAAGAACTGCCAAATATCACTTGTCATAAAGCTAAAAAAAATTATCGAGTAGACCAAGCTAAGTTAGAAAAAATCACATTTTCCATTGGGTAGATGGTGAAAAAATATATTCTGATAAGTATGAAAACGAAATGCTTTTGCCTGATCATATGAAAAGAAAAATTCTCAAAAGTGAACCAATTCAATTATTTGAAACTTTTTTTCCAACCGAGATAATAGAGTACATCATTGATGCTTGTCGAGAAAATGGTTTCAACCTAGAAACGGATGATTTGAATACTTTCATAGGAATTGTCATGTTCACTTCTTTCAACACTCGAAAATCACAAAGAGACTACTGGTCAACAGATCCTTTTATCATGTCTAGTAGTTTCTTCGACAATGTCCCGTAAGAACTTTGAAACTATAAAAAAAAATTTGAAATACGCGAAAGCGGCTGACAATGATTGGAATGATAAAGCGTGGCGTGTTCGTCCAATCATGAAAATATTTCAGAAAAATATTTTAACTTTTGGCATTTGGAAAACTGCATTGTCAATTGACGAGATGATGGCTAAATCTTATGCGAGAACACCATTGAAGCAGTTTATCCGCGGAAAACCAGTACACTTTGGGCTCAAATTTTGGGGGCTTTGCACAGCTCATGGATACTTACTGAATTTCGACCTATATTGTGGGAAAAATTCACCAGTTGGTGATAAATTAGGTAAGTGCGCATTGGGTTCTCGCGTAGTGCTTAATTTATTTGAGCCGTTTTTTGCAAAGACAGCCGCCGGAAAAATTCCTCTATACCATCTTTATTTTAACAATTTTTTTACCAATTTAGATCTCGTTATACATTTGAATAAACTGACATTGAAATGTACTGGTACTACTATTAGAGAGAACCGAATTAGAGAAAAGAATATCATCAATAAAAAATCTCAAAGGGGGACATATGCAGTGAAGTATGATGTTAATAGTGGAATAAACTATGTAACTGCTATGGACTCAAAATTATTATCTGTTGTATCTACAGCTGCTGGAGTGACTCCTTCACTACCTACAAAAAGATATTGTGCTATTGCAAAAACAAAAATAGATATACACCCTGCTAGAAATGATCGATTGAAACCGATTTCAACCGATTATAAACTAATCGATTTAAATTGGTTTAAGTTGTATTAATAGGAGCATCCGATTCAATTCAAATCGGTTGAGATCGGTTTAAATTGGAATTGGATTAAATATGGTATTTTC
>UELV01039084.1:4132-17235 GCA_900490015.1 Megastigmus stigmatizans
CCACGCAAAAAGCGCAAGTCGCCGCGAGAGACTAATATATCCGCGCGCGAGTGAATAGGCGTGTCGCCACGCGAATATACCGTACACTCGGTACAGCAGCCGCAGCAGCAGCATCCCTCCGAAAAGCCGCGCGAGCAATAGCATCGAGAAAACATATACAGTAAGTGCAACAGAGAGTAAACTCACCAGCTGGACGAGCTTGATGATGCCGGGTATGCTGCGGAAGTAGGCCACATTGAGGCTGAGCCCACCGAAGAGGTTCGCCTGACCCGGTTCCGTCTTGCCTGTGGCTCCCGGCCTACCCGCTCCGTCCTGTACCGTCACCGTCACGCTCTCCGACATCATCTCCTAGCACCTGCAGTCTTTTATATATATATATGTATATATATATATACACACACACACACACACAAAATTCACGAATAGCTTCTGCTGCTGCTGATGGGGCTGTTGCTTCCGGCAGGCGGAACTATCGTTTCGCGTATCGCGGTCGCGCGCGCTTACGTTGTTGTATGAGTGGAAAACTCGAAGAGAAACAGATTTGCTAAGAAAGTGTGCGTGCAGTGTATGTGTGTGTGAGAGAGCGAGAGAGAGTGAGAAAAAGAAGGTTAGACCGAGATGAGAAAAATATGAAGTTGCTCGAAAGAAAATAGATAGTATCGAAGGAAGAGTTATAAGAGATGAAATAACAGAGATAAATTATACATTCGTAGATTCGAGCAAATGTATATATATATATAAAAATGGGAAAGCGAATATTATTCATATTAAAAAATAATAAGGTTTCTGGAAAATTTTAATGAGTGAGAATTTTTCAAAAAAGTTTGAAATCTTTTCAATGTAAATGTAATATTTTTAAGATTAATTAAATATAGGAATGGCGTTATTTTCAAAGCAAAAAAGCTGAAAATAAGTTCGTTGTGCCACATAAAACTTTTAAAAGTATGAGATACGAGAGCTTTAAGAGGTAATAAAAATCATAATCTACAGTGATAAATGAAAAATTCCACTACTAAAAAATAGGATCTTAGCTTTTAAAAAAATTAAAGCAGCGACAAAAATACACATTTTCAATAAAAATCAATATTCGCGAATAATTCAATGAGTCTATACGAGTGATAAGTGAGACATCAATGTCGAGAAAAGAAAAAAAAATGATAAAAGCGCAATTGAAAATGTCATCGTCTAACTTGTGCTCCCCGCTTAGGGAAAATCAAAAAATAATATAGTGGTTGACTATAGACAGCTGCTGCGCGCATTGGGAAATTTACGTTCCACGGAGCTATACATGCCTCAGGTGCATTACATCATGTGCGACATTCTTCGCGCGGCGCGCAGTCTAAGTTTAACGACTCTGTATCGTCTATATATCTCTTTATCTCCTGTTTTGCTCATTTTCGCTGCTACTGTAACGGCAGTTGAGTCAGCGAGAAAAATATCGCCTCGCTCTGCACGCTTTGGTTCCTTTATTTGAAAACGAGATGTAACGGCGCATTTTATAGCGATAGGCACATATACGTAATGCAAAATATTGAAACAATACGATATTTCTCTGTATTTTTAGACTTTTTGTACACTTTCAATACATTTTAGATTCAAATATAATTTTGATTCATGACAATATGTGTTAATTTTGATTATGACGAGCAGTGCCATGGTCAATTACATACTTTTTATATTGTACACGAATGAATCCCAGAATTTTATGTAAATTTAATTTACTGAAATAAAGAACGCCAAGAACGCGATGAATTCAAATTTAATCTATACAAAAAAAAATTAGTTTCAGCTCGGGTATTACATTCTTTCTGGTTGCCCCAAATTTCATTACCTTGATTGCTCTCCAATCCAAAGTTGAATTACTCAAAAAGATTACTTCGTTGCGAGAGCTGAAATAGCTGTCTGGGATTAAAATTTCGGGAAACGCAAAATCATTTTTAAATAAAGTTTCACTCTCTAGCCATAGTCCAATCGTGGTAACATATATTTTCTCCAATATTAAATGAATAAAAATCACGAAATTAGTATTTGAATGAATATAACGTTATTACATTCGTTACATTAAGATTTGTGTAAAAAAATGATATTTTTTAAGATTACAATGGCTTAAAATATGTTGAATTATCCTATTTATTTACGATTATAGATACAGTAGTCTACTACAGATAGTAATTTAAGTAAATTTTATCTAAACATTTTTAAAACACTATCTTACCGAACCGAATATTGCTGTGTCACTTTGATACCGTTCCGTCAGCTTTAAGTGAAACGAAAACCATCGCTTTACTTTTCCTCAAAGCTCCTCGAGTTCGTCAACAACAAAGACGCGTCATCGTATCAAAAAAAAAAAAAACTAGTCTTTCCCATAAAATCAGCAAATTCCATTTCGAGAGAGAATCCCATTCCCCGCAATGTCGCGCAAACATTGAGAAAGCGCAATTTCTCTTTGTCTATGTACACACACACACACAATATATATAATATATAAGGGAAGAGATGAGAGAAGGTTGCGTGTGGCAATTACCTAATGAGTTTCGCTGCGGAGAGACATTACATACATCTCTTCCTCTGGCGCGCCAGAATAAATTATTTTTCTGCGCGTCCTCCTTGGTTATAAGTTGGTTTATAATTCGCTTGGCGACCCTAAAAGAGCAGCCTCGCGATGGCGTGAGTTCGTCCTGTGTAATATATACATGTAACAACAGCTAAACGTAACGTTTTCCACAAGAGCGCAAAACCTTCATCACATAATTATTATTGTTATTGCATCAGACGGTATGGTGTGCGGGCCGAAATGCTGTTGTAAGCGATGTTTCCGGCCCAAGATGCCTCTGAAAGTTTAATGAATCCATTTCCCGAAGTTCAACCACTTTGAGCGCGCTAAGTATTCTATACACATTGTTCATTGTCTGCCCGTGAAAATCGCGAAAGTCACGTAGAATATACATCGTACGCGGGTTATTGCTCCGTAAGCTGTCGTTTGTAAGTTTCATTGTTTGAACGCTTGACGAGCCTCGCGGTTATTTTAATCTAGTTTCGCACATTTTCGGCTAGCCGAGTTTTTATCGTAGAGCCTTTATTTTATTATATAAAGAGGCGAGCTGGCATAGGAATGCTCAATTGTATTGGAACAAATGGAATTAAAGAGTGTGCATGAGAGTTGAGTTTTTTTGCCGGTTGTATATACGCACTGCAATTATGCAAGATAATTCTATTGTATTGTGGCGCTTTTTTGTTTTCTTAAATTTTCAGGAAGATACAGGGAAGTATCGCGGTAGCTTTTAACACGTACTAAGATGCGGCACGCGACAACGATGAATGAAATGGAAATTTAACGGCATAACTGAGCTATTAATCTTGCGTTTATACTTCCGTATTGTCTGCTCGTTTTGACAGACGAAATAATTTACATTTAATTAAAGTCAATGTTATCAATATTTTGCTTTAAGAAATTATTGATTAATTCTAGACAATAAACTTATTAGATCTTTTATAAACGTTCAAATTCAAAGATAAAAAGAAATTTAATAATTGGTGAAAGGCTTGATCGATCATCATGGAACGTAAATTGTTTTTAACATTTAAAATTCTTTATTAACGACTTTTCGAGGGTGTAAGAACATATATCCTCCTCTTCAGGCTAAACATATATAGTATACAACTTTAATCACTTAATAAAAGTAATAATCTGGAAAGAACAATAATAAAAAGAAATTGTATTAATATATGAAAGTATTATTATTATTTTTGTCATATTATTACAAAGAAATTGTTCTACAAGTTTTTTTTTGTGGAATTGTTAATACTATAGGGTTGTTTTAAAACTAATATTTCACCTTTCATAGAACATAAATATTATCTTATGTATATCGTACAACATGCGTTTAATGAGGCAGTATTCGAATTTTAGTCTACCTATCAGTATTTTACAAATACAATTTATTTTTAAAACGATATTCTGATAGCTATTATCTGACATTAATTATTAAGATCATTTATTATAATTTTAGAACTAAGCTTGTTAAATTTTAAACTCAAAGTATTGAAAATTTAGGTTCAAATGTTTTGAACTGACATCAAAGATTTTTACTCACTACGAGCAATACTTTTTTTTTCTAAAACTACTTTAGTGCAACAATAATAAGACTAAATCTCGATTTTACAAGCATTAAACTTTACGGTATTGCACATTGCAACACTGTATATATGTAGCAGAGCCAGGGTGCAGTTTACGACAATCTCATAAAGCTATAGAAAGTACCGAGGTGTTGAAAGCTACACAATCTTCGATTAGAGAATAATCGTCCAGATGTGTGTAATCCATGCGAGGGTGTTACAAAAATTCCAAGAAACGACCATTCTCACATCCGTCCAGTTACTTCTCATGGACATGCGCACCAATCGATATGGCAAAATCACATCGACACATAAAATAATACACGCTATGAGTCACAAATTACAACTCATCATAGGTTATTAACCATAAGTCTTGCTTGCACTCGCGCGTCGCAGACATTACAGTGGTTTACATCCTTAATTCCTCGCGCATTATAAACTTCCACAGCCGCGCACATTTATACACACCAATGCCTATACGCGTGGACCGTACGCTTGCTAAACTCCGTTATTATCTGCGGCGACGCGCAAGTTCACACGCTTCTGCAACTATCTCGTAAACTATACCTTCCATCTACATGGCCATCTCCGCCGCTACCTTTCTATAGGGCTCGCTGTATATATATAGCGGTTCAACTCTCGTAAACTACTCGATGGACCGCTTAATTCGTGCGCCGAGCTGCGGCCTATGTACGCGTGAAAACCCCATAGAGCGGCGAGCTATTTCTCCCAATATATATATATATGCATATACACGGTGTGCGGTCGCGCGCGAGTCGCAGCTGTAATCAAAGGATAGAGTTTCGATTGCTAATTTGCAAAATGTACCCAGCAAAGCGTGCATCGTCGAAGCAACTTCAAAATCTGATTAGGCCACTCGATCCCCGGCTTCTCTCCGGAGCTACGCGAGCTCGCAGGCACGACTCTCTTTAATGGAGAATTATATGCATAAGCTACTGCAGCTGGATTAATAACCTTTTCAATGGGATTTTTCGCATTTTCAGCCGAATGGGTATGTATACAGAAGAACCCCAACTGTCCTCTTGATGGTTCAATTAAACAAAGTCTATACAGGGCCTGCTTATGTTGGCATGAATTATTTCATGTTTATATCGTTACGTTATGGGAATGTTGGTGGAAAGGTTCAATATATTGAGATTAGATATATAGGTACACTTTTTAAACAATAAGTATAACGTATTTCGTAACAGCTTCTATAGAAAGGATCGATTTCAGGTTTGGCGAGCGTTTTATTACCGACGGTCTAGTTTCTCTGGAGAATGTGACATTTTGCACCAGAAAAAACTGCCTTATCGAAACCTGTTTGGTTAAACTTGTCCCTTACTGTTCTGATACTGCTTTGAAAAGTAATTACAGCTTTCTTGGGCTGCAGATTAAAATATCGATAACGATTTTAAAAAAAGTTTAAATGCCAAACAAGTTTCCAATCTATCGCATAACATGTATGTACATAAAGGGTCCAAGAAAAATGAACGTGGTCATTTTGCTTTTGATGCAATTAAATAACACTATAATTTTAAGTAGTGAGCTATGTAATAAGAGCGTTGATTACTTTTCTAGTAAATTTTAAATTTCGAAACCAAAAAACGCTTCTATCACTATGAAAATTTATTCGATTTAAACATCTTTCCAACGGCTAATGTAAAAAAGTAATTAGGTTTCCGATCGCGAAAGTGAGTTAAAGAACTTGTCCAAACTTTTTTGCAACGCATGTCAAATGAATAGTTAGTTCCACTTAATCGTCATTTGCATAATTCATCTTGTTATCAATTACAGACGTTGAAAAAAAAAAATAATTAGAAAGTGCAAATCAAGTGAGCACACGTAAATCGAACGAAACCTATATACGTATGAAACGAAGAGTCAAACGCTTTAAAATTTCAATTGATACCGTGTCATACTTAACGTTCGCTTACACACACGTGCACATATATATAGGTACTCACGCACTTGAGCCGTACTCCATACAACACAAGAATGGAACTTAGAAAGTTTTTTGACGAGTAAGGAGCGAGTAGCGAGGCGCGTTACGCGAATGTAGGTCTACGTTTTATCGCATTCAAAAGGGTGGTGCTCGCGTTTGTAATGCTGCTACACCTCTCTCTCTTTCGCGAGCGCAGCGCGCGCACGTTTGTACCAAAGGAAAATGAGAGCGTGCTTCGACTTCACCTCACGTAATCTACTAATTCTTTTAATTATAACTTCTTTTTCTTTTCCAGGACACTGAGGCGCATAGTCCCATGAACTGGTACGATGAACTTGGCAGCGACGTTATTTTGTAAGGATCGACATTTCTTTTGTTTCTTCTAACCATTATGAGCTAGTGCGCTTATTACGTGAGCCACTTATACAGAATAATTTAAACGGAAAATTAATTAGCTTAGCATTATATTGGTAGTTCATGGAATCTTTACAATTAATGCTACACTTGTTCGGTGCAAAAATTCCTTTTTGCAACATAAAATCTACGCTTAAAGTAACGTAAATTATTTAAATGAATGAAATTAAGTAGACCTGTAGTCAAATTTTTTATGCTCATCATGAATGTAAATTTGATTTACACGAATTTAGAGGCGCGAATAAAATTGTTGATGGTTTTAATTTAAAAAGAACTTTAAGTCCATAAAAGATTAAAATAATTCAGATAAAAAATCGCTCTAATTATCTTTCTAAAAACTTGGTAGTCAATTAAAAACTTACCATCCTTGACATTATAGGTGTAGTGACGACATTACTGTCGGTTCAGGCGATAACCGTGTCGGTCGATCGAGCCGACATTCGACCAGTAGGTATCGTAAGTATCTCCCGTCAATTAAAAACAAATCCCAGCGGGCGTACGATACGAGCCTATCTCCACGCATGATGATTTTGTATGCTTTCAGCAACAACCAGATCAGAGCCAGTCGATGTTCGTAAATGGCTGGCGTCCGCTGTCCACTAGCTATGACAACATCGGCGTCAATGTATCACCCGCGTCAAACCTCGACAGAAACATTGCTCCTCTACATCCGGTCCTCGGAAAGCTGCAGGAGCACATGGTTGTATCGGAGCGCCTGAAGCCACAGCGTCGCAACAAGCCCCAGCAGATTGAGTACAATCCGCCAAGTATTTTAGGTAGCTTTGCTGTGTATGCATCATCAAAGCAACGAGGCGAGATTCAGTCGTCTACAGAGCCAAAGCCACTGTCGACTGAGAGGGAGTATTCCTTCTTGGTACCACCGCCAAGGGATACGTTGAGATTCGAATTGGAACCACTTAAGAAAGTACCATTTAGAGATAGTGATCCGTACGTGCGATCGTCGCAGTTTATTCCCCAGGCTATCAAACCAAGTTCAAATTCTCCGACCTACTTCATCAAGCCAGCCAGCTATTCCACTGCCGTTCATCCTTACTCGCAAGCCCGACCTTTTATTAACGACTATAATGTACAACAATCGCTTATACCCCCGAGACATCCAGTAAAACAATTTGAATCACAAAAGTCCTCCAACGACAAGCCGTATTATCAACCCCCTAACATCGAAGTTTCTAGTGGTTTCAATAAAGATAACAACAACAAACCTAGTATTGAGCAGCCTTTTGAACGCTTACAACCTCAACAGGCACCTCAACAGGTAGTCAACGGCAACTTTTATAATCAGATCAACCATCCAACGCACTACAAACAGTCGACTTACGAACGTGATCCCAGCTTCCTTGTGCACGAAAGCCATGAGATCAGTTATGTAACCCCTTCTTACAAATTCCGTCCTGCTACTTACCACTTCGACAATGGGGCGCCAGAAAGTTATTCATCGTCAACGGTCCCTCCGAGAGCCGAGCCTAATAAGTATTCACAGCAACAGACGCCGACTAGCGCGCGTCCCGAGGGATTCAAGCAATTCCAGCCGAGTCCTAAGGAGTCGGAGAAGCACCATCACGAATCTCATCACGGCCATGCGAATGGATTTTACATAACCGATTTTCAGAAAACGAGATACACACCAGATATCAACGAAGTTCTACCTAAAGCCAATCAGGCAGCAAAGTTCAATCAAGTGAGTACAACACCGCCGCCGTATATCCCTGATCACAATTCTCAAAAAGTCGTGTATGTGCGACCGGAACTACAGCAACAGCAGTACCAAAGTTCCATAATTCCTTTGAACATCAATCAACGACCCCTTGAAGTAGAATACGAAACTCCCGAGAGCATTTCACTTAAACACTTCAATGAGCAACAATTCCTACTACAGCAGCAGCTCATCCAACAAGACAGACAACGTTTAAGAGAACACGAAGCGCGCAGACATCAAGAGCTGCAGCGTCAACAACAGGAGGAAATTATTAAAAGACAGCAAGAAATAAAGCTCTTGGAACAGAAGCATAAAGAAAAGCAACGTTTAGAGCAGCTACAAACAGTGGAGCCAGATATCGTCAAAGAAATTCCTCACAGGCATCATTTTAGCCAGCAATTCCCTGTAGAAGAACAGAAAAAGATACCTAAAGAGCAGTACAAATATGTGCACCATCAACAGCAATATGTGTTACCACCAATAACTTCAGAAATGCCGTTCCAGTCGCTTAAAGAAGAGAAACCGTTCAAACAAGTTACAATACAAAAGTTTGAGGAGGTCGTGACACCTGCCGGTATACAATCAACTACTCAAGAAGACTTCCAGCCAATCGTACGTCCTTACCGACCACAAAAACCTTTCCGTGACCCAATCAGAAGACGCAAACCAACTACTGTGGCTTATGAGCCTGTGCCAACCGAAGCACCAGTTCTGTACAATCCTGAAACACAAGAGAGTTTAACAGAGATTCCATTACAAACAACAACGGTTACACCAGAGACAACAACGATTCCAGTAACAGAAAGAGTTATTCGCACCCGACGTCCTGGAAGTCCACTCAGAAGACGAAGACCTACCACCACGACCCAAGAACCAAGTGTTTCATCTCAAGAATTTGAGGAAGAAGTAGCCAAATATAATTCTCCAGAAATTCAAGATTTCGAGAAGAAGAAGCGCGTCAGACCAGTTGCAGCTAATCATCAAGACAGCACCTATGACAGAAGACCAATTAGGTAAACTGTTATTTATCCTTTTTCTTATTTTAAGTGCCTAATATTATTATTGTAGAGCATAAATAAAATCATCAAAATTTATACATTTATTATTATTTTATTTAAAATAACGCTTTAAATTTTCGATAAATTCGTATTTATAACTCTTCTACTAAGAAATATTTTTTTGATTAAGCCACCTTAATAATTCTGAGCCAACAATTCATCATATTATCAAACTAAATAATTCTTTTTTCTGCATTAATCCAATTAATAGAAAACGACCTGGTCAGCGCGTGAAAGTCTACAATAAAGAACCAACAGAAAAAGTTCCAGAAAGAGTAAGGACGACGGAACAACCGTTCAGAGAGGTTACGGTTACCGAAAATTATCCACAACCCTTCCTGAAGGAGTTTTATTCCGCTGAATACATACCAACATCAGAGAAGAACTTGCCGATAGATAGTAGAGAAACTTCGACGGAAAGTGTACCTATCGAATTTTATTCGGAAACTACTATAGGATCGAACTTGGAGTATTATGAGCCGACGAATGAGAACCGACAAAACCAATATACCCAAAGAGAACAATATACCCAAAAAGTCGAAGATAACCCGCTGGAGTATTTGTTCACTAAAACTGAAGTGAGTGTTACGTTTATATTATATTTCATTTTTTTAATCGATTGAAGTATTATAAAACTATTATTTTATAATGTTGATAACTTTTGTAAATATTTGTACTTTTATTTATTCAAAAATCGAAAATTACAATCTTTGTTAGATAGGCGATAAGATTTAATGATAAGTCAATCGATTATTCCGGTTATATCAATTTCAAATTATTCAATGACTTTAATACTCGATATGTTTGTCAAGCAGGTGAACTATGTGGAAGCAACAACGACGCCACCTCCACCGACGTACTACAGTCCGAGTCCAACAACGACAACGACAACGACGACGACGACGACGACCGAGCCCTCGACTACTTCCAAGCCGGTAATCTCGACCCCAAAAGCCACTCATCGAATGCGTCCAGTGCGCTACGGCAACGCGACACGTCCGCGCTTCAGCATCAAGGACTACAAGAGCCGCATGGACTACAAGAACCGACTGTCCTCTTCCACAGAAGCATCGACCGTAACAGCTGGCTCCAAGCAGCGTGGCCACAAAAACCAACAGAACCCAGCCGATCCCAACTTCAAGGAACCCAGCGGTAGATACAAGTACATGTCGCGTTCCTCCTACAGAACGACCTCCACGACGACGCCCACAAACCATCAAGTGGACGACACCGGTAGCAGCGGCCCAACCACGGACAGAACCAGCAGCAGGTTCACCCCGAAGAAGAGGATAAACACGAGTCACTACTACAGAAGTCGAGTATCCGGCGGCACGACGTCCGCGACACCGGGCAAACAAGACCAGGAACACTCGCCAGGTCAGAGCACCGTCAGGCCAGAGAACGTATTCTCTTCCTCGATCCGCAAACGACCAACGCTCAAGAGCAGACTGCAGTCGGTGCAGTCGTCCGACCAGAATAAGGTCTCCACGGAATCGACGGAGATGCAGGCGGCAGCGGAGACCGGCTTCTTCGCCACGACGACCGTAGCCTCCTCGTCGGCTGGCCTCACCGAGGCCGTCAACGAAATAGTCGAGCACGAGGAAAGCGCCGGCGAGGCGACCAAGAAGATCGCGATCGATAACGATAATCAGGAGGAGAAGTCGTCCGGCGATCTCAGTGACGTCACGATGGACGAGGTCGAAGATAAGGAGAAATTCGCTCCGATCACCGAGAGGGAGCCGGTCGTCGAGGACAAGGTAAGGGTGGTCGAGTCCCAGAACCAGGAGGAGAATTCGGAGGCCAGAGTGGAGGAGAATCAGCAGGCGACGAGCGGCTCGCCACTCGATTCGACCACACCATTCGACATCAGACACGAGGAGGAGCTTTTCGCCAAGGCCTCGCAGAGCGTCGCCGACCTCACGAGCTCGGCCTCGGCGCTCTACGACAAGCCCGGCATGTTCAAGGCCGTCTCGCCTGCGGGCGAAAATCGGGTCATCTCGGCCCACTTGAAAATCGCCACGGACGAGCCAACTTTGCCCATCGAGGCCTTCTTTCACGAGATAACGAAGAAGAATTGAGAGGATCTGATTGTGATATACGGGAAACGTTAAGCGATGCTTGTGTACATATCATCGCGAACATCCAATGTGCACTGAGGAGAAATTTACTGAACGCGCAGTAATATTTATTTAAAATATGTTAACGGATGATTTTCTATGATTTAAGAAAATATTCTTCTAGTTCTAGAATATTTTCTTACATTATTCAGAAAAGGTAGAAGTACGATTTACTGAAACTCGGTAGTTTTTTCCAGTGTAAAACAGACTGTTGACGAAGCGAAATATTATACATGAAAGACTTTCGTTCTTGGTTAAATTTTAGTTACATCTCATCTGCAACTGCATCTTCGAATAATATCTTTTTTTTTTTGTTCTAATCAGTGCTAAGCTTGGTGCGATACAATTTATACTTACATATTATAAGTTGAATTTTTTCTCATATTAATCTATATGAGAATCTAACATTCTATTAGAATTTTTCGAAGAACTTATTAAAATCAAATACTTAAAAAGTGGTACTAACTAAATGTAGAATAAACTTTGTACGTTTTGAGTAAAATAAGGATACATGTTTTATCCGATACAACAAATACATGAATAAAGAAAGGTATCATCTTGGAAGAATATAAAACGAAAAAATTGATGCTGACGAAAGTTACCAGTAAAGTACCAGAACTACATTCGAAGATAATAATTATAACAACTGCATGCATTTTATAATATAAAGAAAAATTAGAATTGAAAAATTAAACTAGTTTTCACGCTAGTTTTAAACGGTACTAACTTGGTAAATTTTTGTACAAGCATAAGATTTGTTACTCTACTAAATCTTAAGAAAAATTAACAACATCTTATCTATATTAAAAGACAGTTATTTCTAGAATTTCTACAATTTCTCTCGTGAATTTGAAATCTTTGAAAGAAAAATCAAGTTTTTAATAAATTAAAGATATTAAACTATGGGCGATGTATTTTGTAAAATTAATTATACATTATTTATTATCGAATTTAAAAAATTATTAAAACACAATCGAAATCAGTAGATATATAAGTGGCTTTAGGCTGTTCGATTAGAGTACTAGGAATTTCATGTATAATGTACATCATCAAGGATACCATATGAAAAATCAACGTAAAGTAGTTGCGTGTAAATATCTTACAAATGTTAAGTTTTCTTATGCGACAAAGTTCGATTTTTCGAAAGTATTTTCATAGGTCTGCGACTTTGTATCTTTTTGTATTTGAATTATTATAGACTAGTTTCTACTTAAGGTAGCTCTAGGGTTAATCCGACTTTCTAAGACATAAAAAATAATTACATAGAAATATTTAGGAGGATTTACTGAATATATTTTATAAATTTTGAGGCGAGTTATCGTGTCAAAATTAAAAATATTGTAAATTAAAGTTGAGGTATTTAACATTAGCCCTTAAGGGACTCTGAGAGACAGGAAGTGAAAGATTTTTTTATAGATAGCGGTGTATGCCATTATTAAAAAACTAGTTTTTAATAGATTGATATCTCAGCTTTTCAAAAATGTAAAAGTTATTATAGGTTATCGTGTAAAATTAAAAGATATTTATTAACAAAACAAGCAAAATCTTGTTTTCACGGTTAGTTTAGGAAGTGATAGAAATTTGGCAACATCGCATCATTCGTCATACAATTGGGGCGAAAGGATACTCGTTGTCCAGTGTTGCCACATTTTCATGTCAGGATGAAACCGAAGTCAAATAAACAGAGAATTGTTTTCAATAATGTTTTATTTTAATAAAATAATAAAGAATAGGGT